>JAJOZX010003096.1:330000-405000 GCA_023014485.1 Bathynomus jamesi | reverse complement strand
AAAACCACGAAGGAAAGGAAACACAGAATGGTGCTCAAGCGCTTTCGTCTAATGACATCCTCAGGATGTCCTGAGGATGTCATTAGACGAAAGCGCTTGAGCACCATTCTGTTTCCTTTCCTTCGTGGTTTTATTCATCATAAATATTTTTCACGTGTTACTTTCGTGAAATAATTTTCGTATATATATATATATATATGGAATGACTTTCACACTTAAGCACGTGAAATGAATGAATGATCCAAACCTACAAGGAAAAAGGGGTGTATTGTTGAATGTACGAAAGGTCTTCGAATAATTTTTTCTCTTTCGTTGTGGGTTTGCATTTTATATATATATATATATATATATATATATATATATATATATATATATATATATATATATATACAGGGCGTCCCAAAAAAATGTATACACACTTTAAATAATTATAAAGGCAGTGTTTATTAAAATACATTTCATTTTCAAAATGTAATAGAATCTACAGACATTATTTAATTGTTTTGTCAACGCCTGTTTTCAAACTGACGTCCGTTCTGGTCCAGGCACTGCTGATAACGCGAAGCAATGGAATCGCAAACATCACGAAACATTTCGTTTGGTATTTGTGTGCATTCTCGTTCAATGGCTGCTCTCAATTCAGCGACTGTTGCATGTTTTATAGCGTAGACTTTGTCTTTTAAGTATCCCCATAAAAAAAAGTCTAGTGGTGTGAGGTCTGGTGAACGCGGAGGGTATTCTACGAAACCCCTTCGTCCAATCCACATCCACATCGTGCCAAGTACCACTCGCAATTAGGGGTTAAAACCGGTATTGAAATACCGGTATTAATACCGGTATTGAAGAAGTACAAATAATACCGATACCGATATTATAGGTTTTCGGTATTAACAAAAATTGCTATTGTAAAATTTAGGCAATTTAGTCCTCCGATGGGCAAATAAACTGTTTTTGGAGGATTCGGAGAAAAAAAAAGTTTCGGGGTATTTTGCAGTTAACCTCTTTTTTTCGTTTTCTATTCCTTTCTATCAAAGAAAACTATTTATTGCACTAGCTTTAAGAGTGATTCATTCAACTGTAGCCATTTCTTCAACAGAGTGGGAAATTATTGAAAACCTTTATGACACCTTACGTCCTGTTGAAATAATTCTTAAAGGGTTATGCTCGAAAGATGCATCACTCCTGACAGCTGAATCATCAATGAAATTTATTTCAAAGAAACTAGGAGAGAAAAATAATCCAATAGCAAAAGAGTTAAAAGATTGTCTTAGAAATCGTTACATTTCAAGAAGACAGCAAGACATTGTAGGTTTAATCAAATATCTTCATAATCCCGAAGTTTTAAAAGTTCAAGAAGAGGAAAGTTTTTCTGTTCCATCAAAATTAGTTCTCAAAAGAACTGCAGAAAGGCTCCATAAAAGACTTTTCCCTAAGAATGTGGTTGATTTGGAGATAGAAATGGAAGAACAGGAATTTCCATGTAACCCTGAAAATGTAGCTGCAAATAAGACTGAAGTGGAAGCAGATTCATTACTGAATACATGCAAGAAATGGACAAACTAGGAAAAGTGCCATCTAAAAAAAATTCCATTGATTTTGATGTTACTAATGAATTTAAAAGCTTGGAAGTTACTTTACAGAGAAGTGAGAATTTTGAGAAGCTGTACAAGGCACTGCTTTCAATTAAACCTACAAGTGCAGAATCAGAAAGAGCCTTTTCTGCTGCAGGCCTATTTCTGACGAAACTGAGATCAAGTCTATCTGAACAATCCCTAGATGCTCTTTGTTTCCTCAAAGCATACTTTCAAAATCAAACTAAGAAATAAATATTTAGATACTAATAATTTCTATCTACCCTAGTAGTTGTATAATAATATGCTAAAAAAAAATTCAAATAATATTTTTATTACAATTTAGTAATTTACTGTATAAACTTTTTCGAATAGAATGCCATCTATTTGGAGTTGGGTCATTAATTTATAGTAAATATGGTGAGTACTGCAAGTCCCTCAGACTTGTGGGAGGGTTGGTAGGGTGGCACCATAATAAATCAAAATAAATTATTTTTTT
Organism: Bathynomus jamesi; assembly: GCA_023014485.1. Classification (NCBI taxonomy): domain Eukaryota; kingdom Metazoa; phylum Arthropoda; class Malacostraca; order Isopoda; family Cirolanidae; genus Bathynomus; species Bathynomus jamesi. Next base: position 402,930 of record JAJOZX010003096.1, on the reverse strand, counting down.
CATAATACCGGTATCAATACCGGGATTAGCATAATTGCCTCCAAATACCGGTATTGAAAATTTTCAGTATTATGCAAGCACTACTCGCAATACTCCACTCTTCGGTCCGGATCATCTTCATTAATAGCATGGACTAATCTTGGAATGTAACTTTTCCATTGACAACGCTTCAAAATGCGTTGGACAGACGATTCTGAAATTCCTACCTCACGACTCGCTTGCCGCACAGATTTTCTTGGACTTTGGTGATACGTTTCCAGTACTCTTTCTTGCTTTGTGGGACTTGTCGATGTCCGTGGTCTTCCGGAACGCTTCTTGTGGACATTCTGAACAGTTCCATCGGCTTCAAACTTATCTCTAATTCGAGTGATGGTAAGTCGCGTTGGTGGATCTGTTTGAAACTCCCTCCTAAACTGTCTTTGCACTTCAACTGCGTTTTCACACTTCCAGTAGCATTTTAGAATGAATTTCCTTTGTTCAAAGCTTAGTCTGACTGCCATTATTAATTCTAATGGGTTTAACTTGGAAAGAAAGAAACATCAATTGAGCTATCAGCTGTTAAAGTGTGTATACATTGTTTTGGGACGCCCTGTATATATATATATTGTTACATAAGGTGGTTTATTTCTTTATATTTATGGTATGAATTATACCTTTATTTTAGCCTGTTTTCATTTAAAACACATGACATAGATTTAACCCAAGGTTATATGTATATAAAACTGGTTATATATATTCTTATTTCTTTGTCAATTCGTGTAGGAGGATAATTATAAACCTTTTACAAACGTAATATATTCGTCACAGATCTTACTAAACCAATTGCAATACAACAATGAAATTTTGGCAATCATGAATAATTGTTTAGGGAAATGACCCTGGAGACATTGATTCTTGCTTCAAGAATTTGATCTTTAGAATTAACACAAGACACTTAAAATGAAATATATATATAATATATGAAAATTATTTCACGAAGGTAACACGTGAAAAATATTTATGATGAATAAAACCACGAAGGAAAGGAAACACAAAATGGTGCTCAAGCGCTTTCGTCTAATGACATCCTCAGGAACACTGAAGTACATAAAAAGGTTAAGCCTATATATAGGTTACAGAAAGAAAAAAAGAAAAAATAAATAACATACACACACACACATACACATACATAATATATATATATACATACATATCTATATATACAAATACATACACACATACATACATACATATATATATACAATAAACAGAGAAGTAAAAATAATAAAAAATTATAAAAAAAAATTAAAAATTAAAACCTTTAAAGATTACCAGTGAGGCGTACAGATTTTGTAAGGAAAAATATCGATTTTTAGCACAAGATCAAATGGATTATAAAAATACAAATTTATACTGTCCGGGTTTTAACACAATGCTGCCTATGGTCAGGTTTCGATATATATAAAAAATAATAAAAAAATAAAATGCAAATTAAAAGTTAATAAAGTAGAAACAAGTTTACCAAAGATTTAATGTTTTACACTTCTTATCTATATCTGTTTTAAAGGAATTCAACATAACAGGATCGAGTTGAAAAAGACCTTTGCTTATGTTGAAGTTATTTGAAAGTTGGATAATGGCAGACTCAAGAATATTTCTATTAACAATGTTGCTTGAATGGAATAAAACTGAAGCATTATTCCAATCAATACAGTGGGCTAACTCTGACAAATGGACAAAAAGGGCACTGGACAACTGTCCTGTTCTAACGGAATATTGATGCTGTTTTATACGTATGTGCAAATCCTTTCCCGTCTGACCTATGTAAAAGGAATCACATTGTTTACAACCAATTTTGTAGATAATGCCTGAATTATTGGTAGGGCTATTTTTTACTATGATATTTTTCACAATATTGTTATATGAAATACTACATTAATATCCAAAAGTTTAAGTACATTAGCAATGCCTAAAAAGCCCGGGAAAAATGGAAGTACTAAAATATTTTTTGACAAAGTACGAGTGTTAATATTGACACGATAGAAAGTTCGTTTTGCCTTGTTGAGACAAGATTCCATAAACGCAGATGGATAACACAAATCACTTCCAATACCGTTGATTTTTTCCAATTCGGCATCGATGTATTCCGGACTGGCGATCCTAAGGGCGCGGAGAAACATTGATGAAAATATGGCCTTCTTAGTGGGGGTATCATGTCCCGAGTAAAAGTGTATCGTGTCAATATTAACACTCGTACTTTGTCAAAAAATATTTTAGTACTTCCATTTTTCCCGGGCTTTTTAGGCATTGCTAATGTACTTAAACTTTTGGATATTAATGTAGTATTTTCATATAACAATATTGTGAAAAATATCATAGTAAAAAATAGCCCTACCAATAATTCAGGCATTATCTACAAAATTGGTTGTAAACAATGTGATTCCTTTTACATAGGTCAGACGGGAAAGGATTTGCACATACGTATAAAACAGCATCAATATTCCGTTAGAACAGGACAGTTGTCCAGTGCCCTTTTTGTCCATTTGTCAGAGTTAGCCCACTGTATTGATTGGAATAATGCTTCAGTTTTATTCCATTCAAGCAACATTGTTAATAGAAATATTCTTGAGTCTGCCATTATCCAACTTTCAAATAACTTCAACATAAGCAAAGGTCTTTTTCAACTCGATCCTGTTATGTTGAATTCCTTTAAAACAGATATAGATAAGAAGTGTAAAACATTAAATCTTTGGTAACTTGTTTTCTACTTTATTAACTTTTAATTTGCATTTTATTTTTTTATTATTTTTTTATATATATCGAAACCTGACCATAGGCAGCATTGTGTTAAACCCGGACAGTATAAATTTGTATTTTTATAATCCATTTGATCTTGTGCTAAAAATCGATATTTTTCCTTACAAAATCTGTACGCCTCACTGGTAATTTTAAGGTTTTAATTTTTATTTTTTTTATAATTTTTTATTATTTTTACTTCTCTGTTTATTGTATATATATGTATGTATGTATGTGTGTATGTATTTGATATATAGATAGTATGTATATATATATATATATATATGTATGTGTGTGTGTGTGTATGTATGTTATTTATTTTTTCTTTTTTTCTTTCTGTAACCTATATATAGGCTTAACCTTTTTATGTACTTCAGTGTTCCTGAGGATGTCATTAGACGAAAGCGCTTGAGCACCATTTTGTGTTTCCTTTCCTTCGTGGTTTTCATCATCATATATATATATATATATATATATATATGCTGCAAACTCACAAGGAAAGGTTAGGTTTGCAGCATTCATTCATTTCACGAGTTTAATTGTGAAATTCATCCCATATATATATATATATATATATATATATATATATATATATATATACACGCGCCTCGGTGGTGTAATGGTTAGCATCGCTGACTACGAGTCAATCGACCCGGGTTCGATTCCCGTCATTGGCGGCCAGCTCACTCAGTTGTTCATCTTTCCTTTGGTTGACAGGTCATCCCCATGATATATATATATATATATATATATTATACACACTTGTCATCACAATTCAACTCCGTATATATATATATATATATATACTCGTATGTTACACACAGATCGTGCATAAAACAAGGAACTCTTCTAGGAAAATTAAATCCACTATAGTCCGAATAAGTATTACTTATAAGTACTGTAATACTTATTCGGACTATAGTGAATTTAATTTTCCCAGAAGAGTGCCTTGTTCCATGCACGGTCTGTGTATAACATAAAAGTTTCTCAGGGGGACCATTCTGAGTTGTAGTATATATATATATATATATATATATATACAGGGCGTCCCAAAAAAATGTATACACACTTTAAATAATTATAAAGGCAGTGTTTATTAAAATACATTTCATTTTCAAAATGTAATAGAATCTACAGACATTATTTAATTGTTTTGTCAGCGCCTGTTTTCAAACTGACGTCCGTTCTGGTCCAGGCACTGCTGATAACGCGAAGCAATGGAATCGCAAACATCACGAAACATTTCGTTTGGTATTTTGTGTGCATTCTCGTTCAATGGCTGCTCTCAATTCAGCGACTGTTGCAGGTTTTATAGCGTAGACTTTGTCTTTTAAGTATCCCCATAAAAAAGTCTAGTGGTTGTGAGGTCTGGTGAACGCGGAGGGTATTCTACGAAACCCCTTCGTCCAATCCACATCCACATCGTGCCAAGTACCACTCGCAATACTCCACTCTTCGGTCCGGATCATCTTCATTAATAGCATGGACTAATCTTGGAATGTAACTTTTCCATTGACAGCGCTTCAAATGCGTTGGACAGACGATTCTGAAATTCCTACCTCACGACTCGCTTGCCGCACAGATTTTCTTGGACTTTGGTGATACGTTTCCAGTACTCTTTCTTGCTTTGTGGGGCTTCGATGTCCGTGGTCTTCCGGAACGCTTCTTGTGGACATTCTGAACAGTTCCATCGGCTTCAAACTTATCTCTAATTCGAGTGATGGTAAGTCTCGCGTTGGTGGATCTGTTCGAACTCCCTCCTAAACTGTCTTTGCACTTCAACTGCGTTTTCACACTTCCAGTAGCATTTTAGATGAATTTCCTTTGTTCAAAGCTTAGTCTGACTGCCATTATTAATTCTAATGGGTTTAACTTGGAAAGAAAGAAACATCAATTGAGCTATCAGCTGTTAAAGTGTGTATACATTTTTTTGGGACGCCCTGTATATATATATATGGAACCAATTAAATCTTTAGTATCGGTGATGTGCCTGGATCAATTAAACTTTAGAGTGTAAAGTTATAGAGCTGGAAACTAGAAGGTAAGTTCAAAAAGGGTGGAAGGTAAGAGAAAGGAGGAAATTTCGAAAAGAGAGAAATATTCCTCTCACTTATATTCACTTGTTTACGAATAAAACAATTATTTCGAGAAAGCCCAAAAAAGTAAAATAAGATAAGAGATAAAATACTTTTTCCCGCCAGTCACTTTAGGCAGAAAAAGTATTAAAGAAAGAGGTATAGTAAAGTTAGAGAAAGGCTACTGACATAAAGTACTTGGAGATATATTCGCACCATTGGTATAGTTCTCTCGTCTACTCAATTACCTTTTGTACGAAGCTAAGAAATAAGTAACAGGATGAAAGGTTACGCCATATAGAACTAATTAATACCATGTGTGGTTTGAAGAGGCGTTTAACAGTTAGATTACTTGAAAAAAATATCAAATCGCGTAATCTTCACTTTAATAGTGAAGTCCAAATATACTAGGGGCAGACATGGGGTCAATTACTAGGTTTCTATTACTATTACTATTAATTTTGATTCCTTCTGTTACTATTACTATTACTTTTGACTCCTTCTATTACTATTACTATTACTATGACTTTAATTTTCATCTATTACTACTACTATTACTTGGTCATCTATTACTATTACTTTTGTATGTGGGGTACTTCACTCATTTGAAAAGGATCTTTGTGTCTATTTAAATGCAATTAGAAGCAGGGTGTTAACAACAAACAAACAAACAAACACTTTATTTCAGACTCAACAGGTACAAACATTATACAAGAGGTCCATAGAAGATTAAGAGATAGTTGTCTGGAGCACTGACTAAGTAGGCCAGTGAATCACTGTGTATAATGAACATACGAATACAATGATCCAACCATGAGGTGGTGTGCCAACTATCACTAACATAAGTAAAGCTATCACCAGGAAGACTACACATGGATGAAAGGGTCAAGTTATTATCTTCACAGAAGGCTTTTAAGTGGTTGCTAAACAAAGAATTATCATTAAGACATTAGCATTAAAGTCACCAATAATAGCTACACATGTCGTATCCAACTCATCAATAATACTGCTGACCTGCCCCAATTTAATGAGGTAATCTTCTTCATTATCAACTTCCTGAAAAGGCATATAGATACACAGAATTACAAATTTTTTAGTGTCTACACAAATTTCTATTCCTGTTAGCCAATTCAAACCAAGTTTTAATTCACTAATATATTTCCCATACCCCAACCTCCATAGAATAGCTACCCCACCAGGTGGGTGGCCTGCAAAGAGACCATCTTGTTTATCTCTGGCGGCCTCCCCTATCCCATGAAAGTTACTGGACAGGCTATTCAAGTCCTTTAAGTCGTTTCCATAGCCATGTTTCCTGCAGACAGAGAATATCAGCATCCTCTAACAGCATATCAATTATGATCCGCCTGTGTTTGCCGTTATTGCCTAAGCTTAGGCCTCTACAGTTATAAAAGATTACCTTGAATGTTGCAATTAGGAAGATGCAGGAGTTCTGCCAGCCATCTCTACATGTTGAATTCCACTTATACCAGGCACAGCAGTTACAGCATTAGACCCAGCTGGATTTTCTTCCACAGTACGACATGATGTCTCCATAATTACCCTCTCCAGCACTTGCGAGAGGGGTTGCAGGTGTTTTTCTTCCCTTCTTCTCAAAGAACCGCCGTACATATACCCGTTCCGGCCATACTGCTGGATCCATAAATACCCTTGGATCATCACAGACTGCTGTAACTTGAAAGGAACTGTACGTAGTCCATCTGGAGTTAGTTTTCTTACATGTAACCTGAAGGTTCACACTATCTTCCACAAATGCCTGCAGCTCCTCGGCCATAAGATCAGGTCGACATCTCGAGACGAAAATGTTTGCAGTCTTCGTTGGTACAGTCATCATACGATCTGTTTTGGCAGCCCCTCTGATACCCCGCCGTTCTCTGCCAGCCTTTGCCACAGGCTGACTCCCTCTAGCCGGTGTATGATTGGGACCAGACCCCCTTGAGGGACCACCACCATTAGCTACTGCAGTGGTTGCAGTTCTCGGAGGGGGTCGCTCGCTTCCGGCCCCTCCTTACCAACATTGTCCAAGATGCCTCCTCATCATGACCCCCCACTGCATTCTCAGCATCCCGATTCACCAAGGCCCCTTGAGGGTACCCTGTGTGAGATGGTATTGAGCTGGCGATGTAGCAGTGTCTGGATTCAGGGATCCAGGATAAGACTGAGAGGCAGAGGGCTCTGTACTCATGGATCCAGGATGAGGCTGAGAGGCAGAAGGCTCTGCACTCATGGATCCAGGATGAGGCTGAGAGGCAGAGGGCTCTGCACTCATGGATCCAGGATGAGGCTGAGCGGCAGCCAAATAACAAATATTTGTTTCAACTAAATCATTACAATTTCAGAGACTGTAGGTCTTGATAAATTTTACTTTATTGTAGGAAAAACTTGCCACAATATTAGTTCACATACATGTTTATTTTAGTTTAGGGTAGATTTAGTTCATTTTTCAGTTCATTGTTCACACAATATGTCCATTGCCACTGTAATAGAAAAGTAATAGACTATTATCTATTACTTTGCCTTCTATTACTATTACTATTACAGGCAAAAAGTTATGATCTATTACTATTACTATTACTTGAAAATCCTGTAATAGTCTATTACTATTACTATTACCTATTACTATTACCCCATGTCTGACTAGGGGCACTCAATATATATTGTCTCACCCTTTTTTCTTAGCTAAATAATAGGCCATGGGGCTGAAATGTCTTTTGGGCCGTAAGTTTGAACTTTCTGTGCTTCACATAACCAGATTTTTCAAGTTTGAACCTCCCCTCCTTGTATAAAACCGCTTTTAAACGCCCTTCTATAAAACCGATAGTTAACGCAGTTTCGGAAATGGCGTCTGACAGTGATGTGCGTCGTAAACAGAGAGCTGTTATCGAGTTCTTAACTGCAGAGAAGGAAACAGTTGGAAATATTCACAAACGTCTACAAAACCTTTACGAAGATGCTGTTGTTGATCGAAGCACAGTTGGACGCTGGTCTAAACGTATGAGATCATCGGAGAGAGGGAGAGCCAGCCTCGATGATGAGCCACGCAGCGGTCGCCTGCATCGGCTGTGACAGCTCACACTGTGTAACGTGCTAACAACATCATTCGATCAAATCGGCGCGTCACATACAAGGAGCTATCAGTGGAGCTAGGAATTAGTGAAGGAAGTGTGAATACGATAATTCAGCAACTGGAATACTCAAAAGTGTGTTCACGGTTTGTTCCTCGCCAACTGACTGAAGATCACAAAGCCCAAAGAAAAGAAATTGCTTCTGAGTCGTTGGTTCGATACGAGACAGAAGGGGATGACTTCCTTTCACGAATTGCGACTGGGGATGAGACTTGGGTACACCACTTTGAACCTGAAACAAAACGCCAATCCATGGAGTGGCATCACGCAGACTCCCCACGCAAGAAAAAGTTCAAAATGGCTCCCTCTGCAGGAAAGGTTATGGCCACCATGTTCTGGGACACGAAAGGGGTGATTCTGATGGACATTATGAACAAAGGACAAACAATCAACTGAGAGGCATGGTGACCGGAAAGCTCGTCCCCGAAAATTCGGTCCCGGCAAACTCGGTCCCGAGAATTCGGTCCCAGAAAACTCGGGGCCCAGGAATACTCGGCCCCAAGAAAATTCGGTCTCAGAAAACTCGGTCCTAGAAAATTCGGTCCCAAGATAATTCTTCGGTCTCAGAAAACTCGGTCCTAGAAAATTCGGTCCTCGTAACGCTTGGTCCCAGGAATCTTGGTCTCGATGATGTGGTTAGATTAGGTTAGGTTAGGAAATACCAATAACCTTCATTAATTATTTTGCAGCAACGTATATAGGCACTCGTAGAGGTAGACGCAACCACAGAGAAAAGCCAATTTTTTAACTTTCTTTGTGGAATATACAGAACAGAGTGAATATGAACTTACCTAGGACGAATAATGCACTTGGAGGATTCCATAGCGGTCTACGATCTTCGATTCAAAGTAACAACCCAAATATCTGGACACTAATATATGCTTTGCAAAAAGAAGAATCACTGGTTCAAACAAAAATGCTACACATTAATCGTGGTGATAGGCCTCATAAAAAAAGAAAATATGTAACTAATAACCGACGCATTAAAAATGTTGTTGAAAACTACAATGCTAATGAGAAAATCGCTTTTTTAAGAAACATTGCCTATAATCTTAGTACTTTTTAGTAATAGATAAGTGGTTAAAAATGCCTTTTATGCAATAGATTTTTATGTATGCACTCTTTAAATGTCTTTCATGCAATTTTCTAATAAAACATAATCCCCTTAATTCTTCTTTTTCTCCCACGTACCAAGATTTCTGGGATCAAGTGTTACGAGGACCGAATTTTCTAGGACCGAGTTTTCTGAGACCGAATTTTCTTGGAACCGAATATTCCTGGGCCCGAGTTTTCTGGGACCGAATTTTCGGGACCGAGTTTGCTGGGACCGAGTTTTCGGGGACGAGCTTTCTCAGAACCGAGAGGCATAATTGCTACCCTACAGAGACTCCAGAGACGTATAAAGCGAGTTTGACCAGAGAAAAAACTGGAAGACGTCCTTCTTTTCACGATAACGCAAGATCACACAACAGTTTGCAAACGAGAGAGGCCATCACAAAAATGCGCTTGACTGTGTTACCCCACCCTCCATACAGCCCGGATGTGGCACCTTCAGACTTCCATTTGTTTGAGCCAATGAAGGATGCTATTCGTGGAAGAAAGTTTCAGAGTGACGATAAGGTTGTTGAGGAGGTTAAGAGGTGGCTCGAGCGGAAGCCAGCGGACTTTTACCATCAAGGAATAAAGGCCCTTGTTTCGAGGTGGAGAAAAGCCGTAGAAAAGGATGGAGACTATGTGGAAAAACAAAAACTTGTAAAAAAGGTATGTAACTACTTGTGTACAAAATTTCTGGAACTTACAAAGAAACTTGGAAAGAAAAAAAAAAGGTGTGGCAAAATATATTGAGTAGCCCTCGTATAAACAGAAAAAAAAAAAAACATAGTATACACTGACATAGTGTACAACGATACATGTTTTTAGGTAAGGTATAACCGAAGAAGCATCACGCTGGATTTCCCCATGATATAAAGAGAGAGAGAGAGACTCGAGAATTCGCAATTTATGATCTTAAGAAGCGACTCCCGCCCCAAAGGACGCATCACAGCAGATGATAATGATCGAGACGATGAATAATATAAACGATTTTTCGTTTGCGTTGGGTTTGGAGAGCGAGAGAAGTCTTCCACTCTATTTATAACCTTATGCATTTTAACCCTTTCATCACCAGTGGGAGTGTAATATCCCACCGGATATGATAAACTATAGTATAATGTAACATTTCTACAAATACACGTAGTTTACATGTTTATATAGAGTTTAGTTGTCGGGAAAGGAACCCAACATGTTTGTCATTAAGTAACTAGTTCTGAAACTGCTTGGTTTTGCGTAACAATACATCCTATACGTTTTGGTTTAGGGAAACGTATACCGAGAAGGAAAGAGTTAACGCGTTCACCCTGTTAATTACGCTAGAGATAACATCTATGTAACACGGGGGTTGGGAATCTTTAACAGTTTGAGCGTCACATTAAGTCATATAAAAAACTTTGTCAGGAATAGAGTGGCAGGCATAAATACACTGTATTTTTTATTGTCTTATAATTATAAGGTAATAAACACATTTATATGGGCTGACGATAAATACATAATCAAATTAATATGAGAAACTCGTCTGTCTTGTATTAATGATAATAAAAAATAAAAATATTATATACGTTTGTTCGTGTATTTGAGGATTGGGGTCAATACGTGGCTGAGGTTAATGTGTGACTAGGGTTAATTAATATGTGGCTGAGGTCAATGTGTACCTGGCAGGTTGGGTGGTTGTATGATTGCGCTGAATGGTAAATCTGTCATGGTATAAAAGTAAACCAGTGTATGAACGTATATTTGTACTGAGGTCTGGTGCTGCGATTGCCAAAATCTGCAAGCGTTAATTTTGTAACTGCAAAGCGTTTCACCTTAACTATGAAATGATAATTATAATGTGTTGAGTTTTTAGTCCTAAAGATTTACTTGAAATATTTGATATATTTGATATGTTAAAGGTTTTTTTTCATTTAAATGTGGGAAAATAAATTAGTATTTTGATTTAACGAGTGTTAAATTTCATTGAATCTTAAAACTGAAATAAACCAGATCGTAAAAAGGAGGTTGTTTGAGTTATGAGCTTTGTACTTTATTATTAATATAAAAATATCCTGAAAATAACATTTGTAATGCCTTTTGATTTTGTTTTTAAATAACTTAAATCAATAATTACGTCATAGATACCGGCGAAGCTCTACAGTTTTGTGAATGGGATTAAATCTGAACCTTCTTTAGACACGGGAAAGGCTTTTCATTATTTTGTAATACCTATTGACTTTGTTTTGTAATATCTATTGACTTTGTAAATTAATAATAATAATAATAATATCGGAACCTTTTTGTATATTTTATTATATATAGTCTCACGTAACTATCATTTAAAGCAGTGGTCGGGGAACTTTTTTGGGTATTACCCAAAAATCTATTTGAGGACGTAATCAGGACGTAAATTCGTAATATTCTAAAATTTAGAATAACGCCACATTTATGTAACAAAATAAAATAAAAATATATGAAAAAAATATCAGCACAAAGTGTCTCTCATACCGCACGCATTACCCCCAAAATTTTTAAATTTACCCCTGTTCCCCGACCACTGATTTAAAGTATATTACATAACTTTATACTGAATGGGATCAATTCTAAAGGTTCTCAAACTGTTTCGAATCTTGTGACTCATTGTTGGTGTATGAATCTCTTGAATCACTCCGAATTACTTGTAAATCTTATCGTGGAGTGTTCAGAAGCTATGTTTATTTGGTTGTTTTCTTATTTTCATCTTTGTTTGGGTTTACTGTGTCTCATTTATTTATTTAATTATTACGGAATAAATTAGTTATTATTTATGGTCGATTATTTATCTTTTGTCTTTTGTTGTCGTAAATACGAAGTTTAGTTTTAGGTTTTAAAGAAAAGTACAAGTTTACAATTAGTGTAAATTAAGTTTGAATAATCAGTAAGGACCTCTAACTGTACGAACCCAGAGATAAAGGAGAGACTATAACAGTACCGTACTGTATTATTTATACGCGTGTCACTTGCTATATTTTTAAAATTTATTATTATAGACTATATATTGTTAAGTACTTACTTTATGTGAGTTTGAACGACGGTTCAGGATCGACCTACTGGTCAACCCCTCTGCAGCATCCCGCCTCATTTGCGGGATTTGGTGAAAGAGAGAATTGCTGTCTGAGCTCCTCCTGCCCTCATAGCCAGCCACGCATGGCTGGTCAGGGGCTTTGCACAGGAATCTGTCCAGCTAGTTCTTGAACTTATTCAGGTCGGTGTGCTGGAGGTTCCTCACTTATTTTGGTAGGGCATTATGAACGTACTTGATGTATTTATAATTCAAGGACCACAAGAATGGGTGTTCGGAACCGCGGGTTCTCGACCTTTAATCTAACATAGCATTTAACATTTTCCTTAAGGCAGAAGAAGAATTATATATATTATATATATATATATATATATATATATATATATATATATATATATATATATAATATATATATATATATATATATATATATATATGACGAATTTTCACAATAAACACGTGAAATGAATGAATGATGCAAATCCACAAGAAAAAAAGAAAATTATTCCAAGGCCTTTCGTGTATTCAGAAGTACATCTCGTCAGGTGACGAGGTGTACTTCTGAATACACGAAAAGCCTTGGAATCATTTTTCTGTTTCTTTGTAAGTTTTCATTATATATATATATATATATATATATATATATATATATATATATATATATATACAGTATATATTATACCGTTGCTTCAGAATGTGTATTATTGTGTGTCAGTGTCTAGTGCGTGTTGTATATTAAGTAAATCTTTATAAAAGTCAATATTTTAGCTTTCAAATTTTAAAGATAAAATATTCATTTCAAACCAAATTTATGAAGGAAACCATAATTTAAAATGCTTTTCCTACCAAAACCTTTAAACATTTCCTAAATATTTTCCTAAGAGTAACGATTACTATTTCCTATATCTTTAAGAATAACGATTACGAATCATTTCTCCCAAAAAATGAGCTTAGGACCTTAGATGCAACCTCAAATGGTTTATCTAAAATTGAATATGCTCTATTCATACTCTTAAGCTTTAACTACCAAGAGTACTCATCAAGCTTCCCCTCTCTACGAAAGAGGCATTGGAGGTATTGTTTGAGAATTCCTACCCAGTCCCTCCTACGATATCTAAGAGCAAAAATGAACACAACTCTTTCAACTCTCTTACAACTAACCCCTCCCTGCAAGTAGCTCTTACGTACTGACCTATCCAGTTCGAGAGATGTTACCAGAAATTAGGCAAAAGTGCACATCAATTGAAGAAATTACAGAAATGACACAAAATGAGAATGCGTAGCCCGAATTACATCAAATAAAAGCTATATTAATTAATAATAAATGTAGGTGCTGCCAAAACAGCAATTCCTAACCAGTAACCACACTAATAGAACACTGTAAAGTTTAATTGATCCATAATAGTCCATCAGACGACTGATATTAAAAGTTTAATTTCTCTCTCTCTCTCTCTCTCTCTCTCTCTCCTCTCTCTCTCTCTCTCTCTCAAAATTGCACAAGTTTAGTAACGACGAAATGATGACTCTTTGTACGTAATAAATAAATAAAAAAAATCCTCAAAAAAATGTATTGTGTAGATTAGATTAAGCAGTTTTGGTGTTCATGCTATCCTTTATTTTCCGTTGTCTTTAAAGCGTAACTAAGTACACGAGATACTGTAAGTGTACGCATGGTGTGGATGATCTCTGAAGCTATTATCTTCATTATACTTTTCCTTACTTTTCTATAAATTTTCTTTCACTACTATTTTCTGTCAGCAGTAGCTGGCTCAGGAGGAGAGAGAGAGAGAGAGAGAGAGAGAGAGAGAGAGAGAGAGAGAGAGCCTCGTCTGTTCTATACTTCACTATTGCTATTATTCCTAAGTGAAAGCTTTACACGTCTACAAGTGTAAACATGGTCTAAGTTTTCGGTATTTTCTATATTAATTTCCAATTTCTATTTTTTTCTACGTCATTCTTGAGCTAGCCTAGAGTGGATTTTAGTGTTTTTGTTAGCCTGTAATTCTGTAGCTCTGTAACAGGATCGTCCCCTAGTGGACCGAAAGATATTTGGGGCTTCCTTTTGTCATCTCTCTCTCTCTCTCTCTCTCGCTCTCTCTCTCTCGATCCACTCTTGAATTCACCGTAGAAACAATGAATAGAAACAATCCACAAAATTTTTTTATTCTCTATTGTCCATAGGGGACAAATACACGGGGGTAGATACAGAGACCTCCCACTAATATTCCTCGCCGAAAAGAGATTTTCTCTACTCTCGTGGTGACACAATACCGCGAAGTATGAACGATTCAATATATCACTTGCCGCATAAACACCTTTCACGGCGTGAGACCCAAGTTAAAACTCGGCGACATTCAAAGAGTTGGCAGACACAAACCCATGACAGACATCCAATTACAGAAAACAAGCTCATACACTTGCCTGCCTTATCTAAGAATAGAGTAGATAAATATTTCGTAGAAATAAATAATTTCCTAACGAACAAAAAAAATCTTAAAAAAATACGTGGCATGGATTAGGTGAGGTAAAGTTGCGTTTCTACCATCATATTTCTTTATGTTTCTCTTCTGGCTGTGGATGTTCGCGACGAGCGAGGGCATGGTGTGGAAAATCTGATTTCCGTTCTCACTTCCTGTTTTAACCCTTTTCCTGTAGAAACATTTCATCACTTTGCCGGCGTGATGACTTTACGCGTACATGGGTGTAGACAAGGAGAGCTTCACCTTTACCTCTCTTTTAATCCTTTTGGGGTTAGCTTAGAGTGGGACATGAAGTCTCTTTTGGCCCGGTAACTCGGTAGATAGAGCTTTCAATATTTTTATAAAATCAAAACCACATGTTGGAGGTTTTTGTGACGATACCGAGTTGTTGATACACGATTAGCACAAATATATTATTATGTTAGTTTATACAACGGTGCTATCTAGTGCGCGATTTCTATGTGTGAATAGCGTAATTGTAGAGCTAGTTTACATATCGTGCGCTTTCCTGTAAAATTTCTTTGGCTACTTTTCAGGGTCAAGGTATTTTTTTCAACCTTTTTCCGTACCCGCCTCTGGCAAGAAGGGAGCTGAGGGTGGGGAGAGAGCCTTATGCTTTTCTATCTATTTTTCTACTACTGCTAGAATAATTAAAAAATGCACTAGTTTAAAAACAGGAACCTCTCCGAGCGGACCGAAAGGTCTCTGAGGATTTTGCTTGTCCTTGTAATTCCTTGTAACTCTGTCTGTCTGTCTGTCTGTCTGTCCCCTCGTATATATATATATATTATACAAGTACATAATAAAATTAGTTAAAGGCCTTTCGTATATTGTTATTTCTCATCCCTGATCAAGTGATCGCATGATACAAAAGACCCTTGGAATCAGTTTGTTTCCTTGTGAGTGTGAATCATATAATGAGTTCACATATTTATACGCTTGTATAGAAGAATATTCCGCGCATTTGTTTCGTTCTCTCTCCTCATCTTGCGCGGAATATTCTCCTATACAAGCGTCGTTCTTTACGTTAATTATACTGCGTGTTGCAGTTAAAATGTATATATATATATATATATATATACATTCAACTGCAAAGAACACGCAGTATAAATAACGTAAAGAACGACGCTTGTATAGGAGATATTCCGCGCAAGACGAGAGAGAGAAAACGGAACAAATGAAAAAATGAAGTAACACCTGGGAATCGAACCCGGGATCTTCCGATTGCCGGTCAGACGCGATACCATTACACCATGGACTTCACTCTTCCAAATGCCGTAATTCTTCTAATACTCGCAGAAACCAATGCCCAAGGGGGCACCTCCCGCATGCCGTAACATATATAATTCAACTGCAAAAAACACGCAGTATAAATACGTAAAGAACGACGCTTGTATAGGAGATATTCCGCGCAAGACGAGAGAGAGAAAACGGAACAAATGAAAAAATGAAGTAACCACCTGGGAATCGAACCCGGGATCTTCCGATTGCCGGTCAGACGCGATACCATTACACCATGGACTTCACTCTTCAAATGCCGTAATTCTTCTACATACTCGCAGAAACCAATGCCCAAGGGGGCACCTCCCGCATGCCGTAACATTATATACATTCAACTGCAAAGAACACGCAGTATAAATAACGTAAAGAACGACGCTTGTATAGGAGATATTCCGCGCAAGACGAGAGAGAGAAAACGGAACAAATGAAAAAAAAAGTAACCACCTGGGAATCGAACCCGGGATCTTCCGATTGCGGTCAGACGCGATACCATTACACCATGGACTTCACTCTTCAAATGCCGTAATTCTTCTACATACTCGCAGAAACCAATGCCCCAAGGGGGCACCTCCCGCATGCCGTAACATTATATACATTCAACTGCAAAGAACACGCAGTATAAATAACGTAAAGAACGACGCTTGTATAGGAGATATTCCGCGCAAGACGAGAGAGAGAAAACGGAACAAATGAAAAAATGAAGTAACCACCTGGGAATCGAACCCGGGATCTTCCGATTGCCGGTCAGACGCGATACCATTACACCATGGACTTCACTCTTCCAAATGCCGTAATTCTTCTACATACTCGCAGAAACCAATGCCCCAAGGGGGCACCCCCGCATGCCGAACATTATATACATTCAACTGCAAAGAACACGCAGTATAAATAACGTAAAGAACGACGCTTGTATAGGAGATATTCGCGCAAGACGAGAGAGAGAAAACGGAACAAATGAAAAATGAAGTAACCACCTGGGAATCGAACCCGGGATCTTCCGATTGCCGGTCAGACGCGATACCATTACACATGGACTTCACTCTTCCAAATGCCGTAATTCTTCTACATACTCGCAGAAACCAATGCCCCAAGGGGCACCTCCGCATGCCGTAACATTATATACATTCAACTGCAAAGAACACGCAGTAAATAACGTAAAGAACGACGCTTGTATAGGAGATATTCCGCGCAAGACGAGAGAGAGAGAAAACGGAACAAATGAAAAAATGAAGTAACCACCTGGGAATCGAACCCGGGATCTTCCGATTGCGGTCAGACGCGATACCATTACACATGGACTTCACTCTTCCAAATGCCGTAATTCTTCTACATACTCGCAGAAACCAATGCCCCAAGGGGGCACCTCCCGCATGCCGTAACATTATATACATCAACTGCAAAGAACACGCAGTAAAATAACGTAAAGAACGACGCTTGTATAGGAGATATTCCGCGCAAGACGAGAGAGAGAAAACGGAACAAATGAAAAAATGAAGTAACCACCTGGGAATCGAACCCGGATCTCTCCGATTGCCGGTCAGACGCGATACCATTACACCATGGACTTCACTCTTCCAAATGCCGTAATTCTTCTACATACTCGCAGAAACCAATGCCCCAAGGGGGCACCTCCCGCATGCCGTAACATTATATACATTCAACTGCAAAGAACACGCAGTATAAATAACGTAAAGAACGACGCTTGTATAGGAGATATTCCGCGCAAGACGAGAGAGAGAAAACGGAACAAATGAAAAAATGAAGTAACCACCTGGGAATCGACCGGGATCTTCCGATTGCCGGTCAGACGCGATACCATTACACCATGGACTTCACTCTTCCAAATGCCGTAATTCTTCTACATACTCGCAGAAACCAATGCCCCAAGGGGGCACCTCCCGCATGCCGTAACATTATATACATTCAACTGCAAAGAACACGCAGTATAAATAACGTAAAGAACGACGCTTGTATAGGAGATATTCCGCGCAAGACGAGAGAGAGAAAACGGAACAAATGAAAAATGAAGTAACCACCTGGGAATCGAACCCGGATCTTCCGATTGCCGGTCAGACGCGATACCATTACACCATGGACTTCACTCTTCCAAATGCCGTAATTCTTCTACATACTCGCAGAAACCAATGCCCCAAGGGGCACCTCCCGCATGCCGTAACATTATATACATTCAACTGCAAAGAACACGCAGTATAAATAACGAAGAACGACGCTTGTATAGGAGATATTCCGCGCAAGACGAGAGAGAGAAAACGGAACAAATGAAAAAATGAAGTAACCACCTGGGAATCGAACCCGGGATCTTCCGATTGCCGGTCAGACGCGATACCATTACACCATGGACTTCACTCTTCCAAATGCCGTAATTCTTCTACTACTCGCAGAAACCAATGCCCCAAGGGGGCACCTCCCGCATGCCGTAACATTATATACATTCAACTGCAAAGAACACGCAGTATAAATAACGTAAAGAACGACGCTTGTATAGGAGATATTCCGCGCAAGACGAGAGAGAGAAAACGGAACAATGAAAAAATGAAGTAACCACCTGGGAATCGAACCCGGGATCTTCCGATTGCCGGTCAGACGCGATACCATTACACCATGGACTTCACTCTTCCAATGCCGTAATTCTTCTACATACTCGCAGAAACCAATGCCCCAAGGGGGCACCTCCCGCATGCCGTAACATTATATACATTCAACTGCAAAGAACACGCAGTATAAATAACGTAAAGAACGACGCTTGTATAGGAGATATTCCGGCAAGACGAGAGAGAGAAAACGGAACAAATGTAGAAGAATTACGGCATTTGGAAGAGTGAAGTCCATGGTGTAATGGTATCGCGTCTGACCGGCAATCGGAAGATCCCGGGTTCGATTCCCAGGTGGTTACTTCATTTTTTCATTTGTTCCGTTTTCTCTCTCTCGTCTTGCGCGGAATATCTCCTATACAAGCGTCGTTCTTTACGTTATTTATACTGCGTGTTCTTTGCAGTTGAATGTATATAATGTTACGGCATGCGGGAGGTGCCCCCTTGGGGCATTGGTTTCTGCGAGTATGTAGAAGAATTACGGCATTTGGAAGAGTGAAGTCCATGGTGTAATGGTATCGCGTCTGACCGGCAATCGGAAGATCCCGGGTTCGATTCCCAGGTGGTTATTTCATTTTTTCATTTGTTCCGTTTTCTCTCTCTCGTCTTGCGCGGAATATCTCCTATACAAGCGTCGTTCTTTACGTTATATATATATATTATATATATATATATGAAAGGTTGAAAGGGATATATATATATATATATACACACACACACACACACACACACACACATTTGGAAGGTTGAAAGGTATACACACACACACACACACTTAATTAAGCTTTTAATATGGGTGGTCTGTATGGATCAATTAAACTTTACATTAAAGTATAAATGAAATGAGAGAGGAACGATCGAGGCACTTGCTGTAAAGATTAAATTATAACAAAGGTGAGACGATATTAAGAACGGTCGAGATATTAAAAACAAAATTTTACTTGGGGAAAAAAAAATGCCATCATTCCCTATTAAACTGAATATTAAAAAACGCAGCAGACTGAGAGATTGAGAGATTGAGAGACTGCTGAAAGACTGAGAGACCGAGAGACAGTTTATTGTAACAAAGGAAACGGATTGTGAAGTATTAATACGAAATTAAAAAAAATAAATGATAAAAAAAAAAAAAAAATTTGAAGGTAAATTTATTGCAATAACAGAATACTTGAAACCGATTTTCATTCAGAAACCTTTTGATGATGAAGAATATACAAAGCTGAAAAACTATTAGAGAATAATCCAAAAATATTCCTATTCTTATAATTAAAAAAAATGGACATCAAAGGCACAAAAAGGTAATATCGGACCTTGAAAAAACAAAAATGGTGAATACACAAATGATCATCAAAAAAGAGGTTGAAATTCTTAATGGTTAATCTAAATTCAATTTCATTTGAACTTGAAAAGGAGTCGAAAATGATTATTTCTGAATCGTCTTTGTGAAAGATTTAAAATGACTGATTCAAACAGGAACAAGACTCCTCATTTTTATAACATCTACTCTATAATGTCCAATTGTCCATTGAAAGAAAACATCATAAGCAAACCCTGAATTTGTTTTCGTTATTAATGAAAGAAAAGAGAAAAGAAAAAACTACAATAATTGAATAAAGATTTCGTAAGAGTTAAAAAAAACTGAAAATAAATTGGAGGTCGATATACGGATCTTCCTTCCGAGAGAATTTCGCTGATCTTTTAGTATACAGTTTAGTACGTCATGTTCCGTTCTCAGTTTTAGTCACGTTAAATGTTAGTCTTATTTTATTTTATTTTGATTTCCTTAAGGAAATTCTTTATTCTTTGCAGCCATCAGTCTTAGCTGTGAAATGTCACTGAGTTTCCTCTAGTTTATTAGTTTCTTCCTTTTTATATGGGAACGTCAAGACTGAGCAGTATTCAAGTATATACACACACACACGCAGCAATTAATGTTCTGCCCCAAATGTAGCAGTGAGCAGTATTCAAGTATATACAGTATATATATATATATATACACACACACACACACACACACACGCAATTAATGTTCTGCCCCAAATGTATAATAATATGTGAGTTAGGAGGCCCAGAAACTTATTGCACTGACTCCTGTATTATTATTATTATTACCAACATCAATGGGGTTCGAACCGCCGACCTCAGTGTCTTCGCTTCGCATATAGGGGAACTGTGTTACCTACTGAGCTACGGAAGCTGGCTGTGCCCTCTGTAGAAGAAAATTCGGCTCCATGTCCATACCCGTAGCCACGTTGAGGCAGACGAGGCGGCCGCCTCGTCTGGCTTAACGGACATTTTGGATCAATGAGGAAATTGAATTTCAAAGGAAATCTAAGGAAATTGACAGAAATAAGATTTTACCTGTCTCGTACAAATTATATTATTAATTATTATTAATGTAATAATAAATAATTATAATTATAATTAATAAAATTATATATAAAATAATTAATAATTTATTATTATTATTGATTATTAAGTGCAAAAATTTGATTTTACCTAGAGTCGTACAAATCCAGCGCTCTTTAGCGCTTTTTAGGCAAAAGTTATTATTGTCCAATTCATTCTCAGTTACCATACGCTCAAAGTGCATGATTTTGTGCTAGGATTAAAAAAATCTTCTGAAGGAGTATGGCCCCAGACCTCCTAGTAGGGCTATTTTCGCCTCGTCTGTTTTTAAGCTCTGGCGACGGCCTTGATGTCAGACCTGACACGTCGGATGTACGAGTAGAGTTTTCATGGGAATGAAAACAATAAAGAACAATTAGCTATATTGTGAAGAAAATAATTTACAGCAGGTTTCTTGTCACATTCCTCGAAGAGTACAAACGTTACTTCTCAATGGTTTCACAACTGTCATGTGGACTATAGTCTACCAATAAACCTTTTCATTTCATTTCATTTTCATTTCATTTCATTTCATTTCAATAAGTAAATACTCTTCACGCTAAATTGAAAATATGTGGACGTTTTAAGTTAATAACTTACGCGTCTAAAACACACAAAAAAAGCGTAACTTCGCATTCCTGATCATGTACGACTTAAATCTCTGAAACTATACACTGGAAAATCACGATCAATACATGGAGGCATTTATGAAAAAACTATCTGAAAGTTAATTTTTAACTTGAAAATGAATAAATTAAGAGAAACGTCAAAATAGACACGGAAAAACGCTTGTCAACATTTGAGATACAAAACTATTTTATGTCGTACGTATGAAGAATTACAAAATGTAAGAAAGATCCAGTTAACACCATTTAAAAAATAAATTTTATAAATTTTTTAGCCATGTTCCTGACCATTCACGCAAGGCGGATTAAAGGTCAAAGGGAGTGTAGAAGGTAACAACTCTCTTCTTTATCAAGTTCCAGAAAGAGGAATAACAATAAGGGATCAGTTGTTCCCCTCTTCCCCACCCCCCCGAATAAAAATAATAAAACTAAGCACGTCTCTCCGCTGTTCGACTGTTATACATTATAGAATACTTTCATACAATGAACTTAATACTGTAATTTGATACGAGGTCAATTTAATACAATATGATACATAAACATCATTAGGACCCGTAATGAAACAACATAATGTAATTTCCTAAGCCAGACGAAGTTATATATATATATATATATATATATATATATATATATATATATATATAATAATAGATCAATTATTCAGTAAACATTGTAGCATTGTATAACTGAACACATGCTATTCATTTTTCCAGTTTTCCAATTTGGAATCTCTATTTATTTATTAATGTATTCCGAGTTGTTCTTTGTTTCATAAATTAAATTTGCATTTTTGAGAACATCGAATGTACTAAAACCGATTTCGTTTGTTTTTTATTTTATTAAAAAGAGAGATAACTAACTTTTGTGTTCTTCGCTTTTTATCGTCCTTTTGGAAGTGAAAGATTTCTCCGTTTTTAGGATTCTATTCTTGTTTTTTTTTTTTTTTTCCCTGTTTTTATAGTGTGTTGCGACCAAAACTTTCTTTGCTTATTTATTCTGTAAAATGGTTGTTCATTTTTTGAAGTTTATTCGTGTTAAATCGTATGAACACCTCCACCCACTTCTTTCTAATTTCCTCTGCTGTCGAAAAGTGCAGCGTTTTTTGTTACGTGAATGAAACGTTTTTCCCTGAAACCTTTTTCCATGAAACGTTTTTCCATGAAACGTTTTTCCAGTCGATGTTTCAGCACAAATCTGCTCAAATATTTGAAGTGAATAAATGAGCTTTCGAAATGACTTATAGATATTTTGGGGTATTTAGAAATGTTGCTCAAAGTATTTGTATACCCGTGGTGGGTATCAAAACAAAATAAATATTTCATTCGAATAAAGCGTCACCTTTGATTTACATCTTGTGATGTTTATACAAGCATCGTTATACAGGGTGGGCCGTAAGTTTCCATACATAGGAAAAATAAACATTTTTTTATGGACAACCATTTTATTTATATAATATGCTCTACATGGTTGCCATTGTTTTGAAAACACATTTCAATACGTGTTCCCCACTGTTGATGAACACGCATTAGCACAGTTGACGTTATGCTTGTAATGGCGTTGGTGATATGTTCCTTTAGATGATTTATGTCTCGTATCTTTTCCTGATACACCATGGCCTTCAAGTACCCCCAAAGATAGAAATCAAGGGGGGTGAGATCTGGGGATCTGGGAGGCCACTCCACAGGACCACGCCGACCATCCAAGCATCCGCAAACTGCTGATCCAAATACCGACGCACGTGAAGACCATAATGAGGTGGAGCTCCATCTTGCTGGAAGTAAACTGGGAAGTTACCTTCCTCGTTTAGCAGGGATGGGAAAATCTCTTCTTGCAACATGTTAAGATACCTTTCGGCATTAAGATTTCCACTGACAAAAATTGGTCCAATAATTCTGTCACCCCATATCCCGGCCCACACCATCACTTTACCGGCACCTTGCATCTTCGTCGGACTCAGCCAGTTAGGGTTAGCATTACTCCAATAACGTATGTTTTGCCGATTAACCTCTCCATTGATGTAAAAATTTGCTATCATCAGTAAACAAGATCTTACGTCAAACGCATATTCTTAGGGTATCTGAAACATAAAAACAAACGTTTAATTTTTCCTATGTATGGAAACTTACGGCCCACCCTGTAGTCTTAGAAATGGTAATTACAACACTAATTCGGTTAAACATAAAAAAAGCTAAAACCATTCTAGTGTTAATATTAACGGAATTTATGTTCAAGGCTGCAAATGCTTAGGATTGAAGATTAATGAAATAATTTACAACATCAATAATGTCCATTGAAAGAAGACTTCATAAACAACCCCTGAATTTGTTTTCGTTATTAATAAAAGAAAAGAGGAAAGAAGAAACTACAAAAATTGAATAAAGATTTCGTAAGAGTTAAAAAAAAGAAACTGAACATAAATTGGACGTCGATATACAGATCTTCCTTCCGAGAGAACTTCGCTGATCTTTTAGTATACAGTTTAGCACGTCATGTTCCGTTCTCAGTTTTAGTCACGTTAAATGTTATTCTTATTTTATTTTATTTTAATTTCCTTAAGGGAATTCTTTATTCTTATTTAACTTTTATGGGTCTGATGATGTCCTTTTTGTGAAACGCCGAAATCGATTAATCTTTTAATTTATTTTCCTTTGCGAGTTTTAATAGTGTTTTTATTGCGGTTATTGTAACTTTTACGTCCTCTCTCTCTCTTACTATATATACTCGTATATATATGCATATGTATATATGCTATGAAGATAAAGTCTACTGTGGTCGACATTTTGGACACACACACACACATACACACACCACACACACACACACACTGTTTACGGATTCACTCTGAGACAAGGAGGCTACTGCTAATACTCGATTGAATTCTACGGACCTAAAGCATTCTTTAAGCCAAATTGGTATTGATGTTCATCCCTCCACTGCACGCAGACACTGAACAAGAATGGACTCTTTGGACGAGATGCAAGGAGAAAGCCACTGCTCAAGAAAGCTCACAACGATGCCCGTTTAAAGTATAAGTATGCTGCCGACCACCGAAATCATGGAATTGAATACTGGAAGAGGGTACCAAGATTGAGCTCTTTGGCCACAGTGAACAACAGTCTGTCTGGGGTTATTTCGGTGCTTCTGGGCCTGGTAAACTGATAAAAATCGGACGCATGGATTCCACCAAATATCATGAAATCTTGGAAGAAAATATCATGCCTTCAGTTTGTCAACTCTCCATGGGTCGCAATTTTATTCTGCAAGGGACAGTGATTTGAAAAATTGAAACACGAACAAATCTACTCAAGGCATGGCTGAAGAAGAAGAAATGGAAGCTTTTGGAATGGCCAAGCCAGTCACCAGATCTCATTTTGATTGAGTATTTGTGGTTTGATCTCAAGAGAGCTGTCCATACACGGAGGTCAAATACTGTCAATCAGCTCCGCGAATTTTGTCAAGAAGAATGGACAAGAATATCTCCTGTGAAGTACAAGAAGTTGGTAGAGAAATATTCCAATCATATGGTTGAAGTTATTCAAGCTAAAGGTAGTCATACATGACATTAGTCATCCTTATTTAAACGTGTGTTCACCATTAATTTCACATTTTTTCTATCATATTTTGTATGTTGGCTTAATTTATTAATTTTAAGGCTATGTCTCATAAATTTATTGTTTCTGATACTATTTTATGGTACTTTTTCCTTTAACTGTCACTTATGCTTCAGTCAAAATACAAATTTTAATTAGATTTTCAAGTGTACTAAAGCTTTTTCGCGCAACTGTATAAATTCAATCACTTAATAAACTTATTAGATTAGATAGAAAATGAAATAATTGGCAGGGAGATTTAATGGATTAACATATATTAATAAAGGTCAGTTAATAATAATGGAATCTTCCATTATTTCAAATAATCTACTTTCAAATCGTAACTTCAACATAGCTCGATAAAGGCATGTACGTTAAAGCTGCATAGACAACTGCATGAGAGCCGTTTGGAATGTTTTCATTTGGATTACAGGCCGAGAAAGATTTCGACTCGAGTTTCATGTTTCAACTGAAAAAAAAACGATCTTTCATTTCGTTTTTTAAATTGAATTGTGACTAAAATTCAAATTTATCTAAAATTGAGGCTAAAATTTTAATGCTACAGTACGGGAATTATGTCCTTTAATGAATAAATAAGTGGTTCAATTTCAATTTATTTTGTTTTAAAATTCTTTACAGGGAATTTTTGTCAAATGAAAATTAAATTGAACTTTTTAACGAATTATGAACGCCATTTTTTTCGATACCAAATAAGGTTGAAATCCCAACCACAAAAAATCGTCCGAACCCGTTTGTGATTTCAATACACACCTTCACAGAGTTGGAAAAATTACCTTCGATTTCAGTCGTGACAAAATAACTCGATTCCGATTCCAGTTCAGTCCAACAAATCCTCAATTTCAGAATCTGCATCGTTCAGCTATACGAGTATAAGGATTTGGACTCTCTCTCTCTCTCTCTCTCTCTCTCTCTATATATATATATATATACATATATATATATACACACACACACACAGGGTGATCCGTTTGGGTATGGATAAAATAAAATTGATGTGAAATGGAAACAGTAACATTGTATAATTTAATATTTGGCAAACAATGCCCACAAAGATGGTAGATTGTGACAAACCTAATTAGTCTTCAACATGACCCCTCTTCCGGACACGACAGAGGTCATAACGAGAGGCTAATTTTTACGACCACCTGCATGTGGTTTAGTGATAGACCCCGTTTCTTCAAATGTGCGGTACCACTGCACTATGGAGTCGTATTTAGGAGCTTTTCGAACACCATACACACGGCGAAACTCACGTTGTACCGCTGTCACACTCTCAAACTTAGCAAACTAAATGACACACTTCGCACGTTGTTGTGCATTTGCCGCCATCTTCGAAACTGGCATATGTCTCATAATTCTGACAACAGATGGCGCTCGTACGTCTGGCAGCGGATGGCATAGCCTATTACAAACTCCCACATTTTATGACCACACGTGCAACAGATGAGCGCTGTATCACTTCTCGGTAGATTCTCACAGCGTTTTTATTTTATCCATACCCAAACGGTAGGTAGGTACAGTAGGTAGGTAGGTAGGTACAGTAGGTAGGTACAGTAGGTAGGTAGGTAAGTAGGTAGGTACAGTAGGTAGGTACAGTAGGTAGGTAGACTAGACAGTAGGTAGGTACAGTAGGTAGGTACAGTAGGTAGGTAGACTAGACAGTTTTATTTAGTAAATGGGTAGGTACAGTAGGTAGGTACAGTAGGTAGGTAGGTAGGTAGGTACAGTAGGTAGGTACAGTAGGTAGGTAGGTACAGTAGGTAGGTAGACTAGACAGTAGGTAGGTAGGTAGGTAGGTACAGTAGGTAGGTACAGTAAGTAGGTAGACTAGACAGTTTTATTTAGTAAATGATACATTAAAATCTTGTTTAGTTTTGAATGACGGCATAAAGTCATGGGATTTAAGTGGAATCTAATGGTGTGCATAAAAGTTTCAAAATTTTCGAGAACTTTTTAAAATATAAGGTTAAGGAATAAGTTTTTTCATTTTAACACAAAAAAGCTTAGAATCATTATTTTCGAAAACTTTTTAAAATATAAGGTTAAGGAATAAGTTTTTGCGTTTGACACAAAAGAAGCTTAAAATCATTATTTTCGAGAACTTTTTAAAATATAAGTTTAAGGAATAAGTTTTTGCATTTTGACATTTGAGTGTGACTTTTGCTATGGGTGACAATGGCCCAAAAAAGTTGGAACACCTCGCAATCTTTATGTTTTGCACCCAATGGAAAAACACGTAACATTGTTTACACTGAAGTGCTACAAAATGTCTGATGTTTTCAAGGAATAAAAACAATTACCAAAACTTTGTGTTTATGTGTTCATTTAGTTTTGTTCATCTTTTTACCTTATTTTGACACACTCTTACATCCCGGGCAACGCCGGGTATCTCTGCTAGTATAAAATAAAAATAAAACTTTAAAATACTCGTATATAATAAAAACAAAACACATATAATCATCTATTTACTTTACTTATAGGTTAATTCTATTCTTCTTTCTTTTTTATTAAATATATCTATTATTTCTTCGTAAAAGGCATCGGTTTTCATAAAAATTTTATCCTTAAGAAGCTTTTTCTCAATTGAGATTAAAGCTAAACTTGCAAGCCTTTCTTACCCTTGCGCATTTCTAGCAGTTACGTATTCGCTTTAAATGAGAGAATGACAGCAGACAGCACGTAAAATTGCCAGATATTTCAAGAAAATTAACTATAAGATCTGGACAGCGATTTCTAAATTGCTTCCTTTTTGACATAGGGAAGGATAAAATAACGATAAATATATATTCTTTTTCGCTTAACATGGCCATGGAATTTTTTAGTAGAAAAACTATATATGAAACTTGTTGTATTCAATAAATACTACATTATTAAACATTAAATGAGTTTTTAGAATGGAAAGAAACAATTTGTAACAGTAAAAAAAAAGCGAAAGTCATTGGGAAAAAGGATGCATTTCGTCAATTGTTGTCCAACTCGAGATTTTTTGCGTCGGCTTTCTTAAAGGTTTTTGCACGAACGGCAACCAATGTATATACTATGTATCCACCTGATTACCAATCAAATGCTATAAATAGTATAATAAAATGATTTTGTACAAATTATTAACACATATTGAACTGTTTAAACTTTAAAGTATAATACAGCATTTTCTTCTTTCTTTGAATAGGGAAGCATTGCTTCCCTTGCTTCCATGGACCGCACGCCACCGATATATATATATATATATCATGTCCATTCGACTTCATGTCCATTCGGCTTCATGTCTATTCGGCTTCATGTCCTTTCGGCTTCATGTCTATTCGGCTTCATGTCCTTTCGGCGTCTTGGCTTCGGCTTCCTGACTTTCGGCTTCCTGACTTTCGGCGAAAGTGCATTCGGCATCCCGTCCGGCTACCGTTTAAAGAAACTAAGTAAAGGAGTAAATAGTAACTATAATATTAATTAAAAGTTAGTTAATTAAAATAGTAAGTAAATAGTAAAAGTAAATAAAGGAAAAAATAGAAATCAATACATAAACTTTGAATATATATACGGAAGCGGCAGCGATACGCGATCAGGTAGCAAACGTCTTTGGTACTGACTGAGACTGGACACAGACCGACGGCCCTTCTACTGCACCGCGCGACAGTCATTTTCTCTACGTTCAGCGTCCTTATCTCGTTTAGTCCTAGCCCTAGCACATTGTATAGCACCGTTTCACTGTAAGCGAAGTGAAGGTCGGGAGTTCGACTCCTGATGGTGCTAGTAATAATAATCCGAGAATTCGCACAATGAACTGTATTAGTTTGGCCTGAACGTTGTGCCAGTATCTGGCCCTCCCGACTGATTATAACCTAAAGACATCTGAGCGACGTGACTAAAATCGACAAGTTATTGTGGATTGGATTATAGGTTAGATTAGTATAGGTTTGATTACCTAGGTTAAGTTAAGTTAGTTTTTAGAATGTCGATGTTATGTCCTGTCAACCAAATAGGTATACGTATGTCCCGTTATTATCCGGCACTGTTGGGTATGCTAGAATTGGCTGGCTTGCTAAATGTTCTATTTGTATGGACCGATTTACCACTATGTCCATAAATACATAATCTGAATTACTGCACGTTTTCCAAAACATGTTGCCCATTGCTACACTTTAGTTTACATAAGGAGTAGAGTATTGTAAGGGGTCGGAATAATGTCTTTGAATTTAATAAAGCATTTACTGTCTTATGTGACTTCCAAAAGAACGGAAAAACAGGTAGTAGGTTCATAATTTTTTTGCAGACTGAATAACTTCCGACTTGTTGGTATCCAATAGTTTATTATACGTAATGCCTCACACTGAGTCGACTAGTCTTTAGGGAAATTCTGTTTTTTGGAATAATTTCTGTAGAAATTCTAGGTCTAAATATAATCTCAAAATCGCAAAAAACGTATCCGAAACTTCCTATTGGTTAATATGAAAATTAAATTACATTTGAAATTGCAAGGAGCAAACAAAGAAAATTTAGTATTTAGTTCCGTAAATGTTGATTTCCGAAAGGATATATTAAGTGACTTATCTTAAAGAGCAATCTTGATGTTAAGCAGGAACAGTATAACGATTTGATTCAAGTTCTGAAATGAGTGAACTGTATGTTTGAGTTATTAAAGTTGGAATAGCGAGACTTGGTCTTTGGAGTCCAGCAATAGAAACGCATAACATCGATATAAAATAGGTTTGAACCGAATCTGACACTAGTCACTCGAACAAACAGATCCACGAAACAAAAGAATTAGGAAATAACTACTGTGTCACTCAAAGAGGTTCCCACTCTTTTTTTAGAAATTTTAAAACTTTTATCAACTTTAATCAACTTTATAATTTTACCAAAGTTTCAAGTTAATGTTAATTAAATTACATTTTTTAGTGCATAATTTTAAGTATTATTATGAATATCGGAGAACTTCGAAACGTTTGGCCGATGAGTAACGAATAATGTGCGTCTTCCATCTTTGGTTTATACAGGGTGTGGCATATGTCTGGAGACATAGGAATAAAATAACATTTATGTTTTAATTGTTCTAAAAAAAATTTCAGATGGAGGGGAATATGAACCGGAGTTTGAAAAAAAAATTAGAACAATTAAAACATAAATGTTAATTTATTCTTATGTCTCCAGACATATGCCACACCCTGTATATATAGGGGGAGAGAGAGAGAGTGGACAAGAGTAAATAGACATCTTTGGTTTTTTTTTCCATAGTTTTTGATTCGATAATAAAAGTCAATATATAATTAAAAATAAATATTTAATCACTATTATGTGAATGCAATTTATTCTTGAGGACAATCCTCGTAGTGTCTATTTACTTTTGGCAACCCTCTATGCATATATATATATAATAAGCAAACAACCACAGGGAAAAAGGAAAAAGAAACACGAAATCCGAGCGCTTTCGTGATATATTCACATCTTCAAGGACAAGAAAGAAATTTCTTTCTATTTCTTTCTTGTCTTTGAAGATGTGAATATATCACGAAAGCGCTCGGATTTCGTGTTTCTTTTTCCTTTTTCCCTGTGGTCGTTTGCTTATAAATAAGATCACGTGTTATTCTGTGATTTTACTGCATATATATATATATATATATATATATGCACTAAAATCACAAAATAACACGTGACCTTATTAATAAGCAAACAACCAAAAGGAAAAGGAAACACAAAGTCCGAGCACTTTCGTGATATATTCACATTATCAAGGAGGAACAGAAAATAGACGGAGATTACAAAGTAAATGAGTTAAATAGAGAAGCAAAAAATTCACAATCGGCACCTCAAATTAAAGGCCTTAAAGCCCTCTAAAGATTTTTTCAATTGATAACATAATCTGTAGGCAGCTAAATTACTAAATATAAAAAAGAAGTATACTGTATAGATGAAATTAGACAAAAAAACCAATACAGAGAACAAAAATTATTATAATGGTTATTGACACTAATATTTAATTAAAACAGGCAATTAATTGGCAAGAATTTAATGAAAAACAAATAGATAACGTAGATAACAAATAGATAACATAATCTGTAGGCTGCTAAATTACTATACAGATGAAATTAGACAAAACACCAGTACAGAAAACAAAAATTATTATAATGGTTATTAACACTAATATTTAATTGAAGTAGGAAATTAAGAGGCCCGAAATTAATGAAAACAAAGGGAAAGTTGCCATCGTCTTACAGATTATTACAAAATTTCTACAAACAGTCTGGAAAAAATTGTTTTCCCAAAAGCAACCCAGTTCAAAAGTCCAATAAACCCCCCAGCAACCAAAGATTATACACGAAAGAAATATTACAATTAAAATAGACACATAAGAATGTTAACAGTTCTTACAATAATATTTATTTATTTAACCAGGGCAAACCATTAAGAGGCAAGAATGCAGTTAAGAAAACAGTAGGCCCTTCGCCAGCTTTCTGACAATGCACGAATTTAATTTGTACAACCCAGGGCTAATATTAAGGACCAAATCCGCATTATTCTTGATCACACTTGATTCCAATATATTTCTGCTAACAATAGATTTACTAAACCTTAATTTGGAAGCATTTTTCCAATCAATGGGATGATTAGTATCTCTTACGTGAATGAAAATGGCGTTAGATTCCTGGCCACTTCTTATACTGTATTGATGCTGTTTAATACGTAACTCAAGGGTCTTACCAGTTTGGCCAATGTAAAATTTATTACATATTGTGCAAGGGATTTTATATACACAACCATGTTCACTTAAAGGGGAGTTCTTAATCAATGAATTCTTAATTACATCTAAACTTTTGAACGCAATATTTACGTTAAAAGTCCTCAGCAGATTCGGCAGATCAAGGAAATTTTCTCTGAATGGTAACACTAAAACATTTTTTGTGTTATAAGGAATCTTATCCTTTACTTCGTAGAAGGTTTTCTTTGCCATTTTTAAGGACTTATATATATATATATATATATATGAAACGCTGAGTAATAGGATTTCATATATATATATGAAATCCTATTATTCAGCGTTTCCTCGCTAGTATAATATATTTTGATTTTACACCAGAAGATGTAGCGAGAGCTATAGGACAAATGAAACCACATTCAGCTGCAGGTCCGGACAATTGGAACGCATTATTGATTAAAAACTGTAAAAATGAAATAGCTACACCTTTATACTGAATATGGAGAAGATCCCTAGACACTGGGGAAATACCGAGGCAACCGAGCATCTTGAAAAGAGCAAACATTGTCCATATATATAAAGGAGGGGACAGATCTCAAGCAAAGAACTATAGACCAGTGTCATTGACGTCCCACCTCACCAAAGTATTTGAAAGAATAGTTAGAGAGAAAATTTATGATTTCCTGGAGACACGGGAAAGATTCAACGGAAATCAACATGGATTCCGATCAGGTAGATCATGCCTATCACAACTAATAGAACACTACAACAATATCCTAGATGTATTGGAAGGCAATGACAACTACGATGTTATATACACACAGATTTTGCTAAAGCTTTCGATAAATGTGACCATGGTATAATAGCACATAAAATTAAATACAGGGTGGGCCGTAAGTTTCCATACATAGGAAAAATAAACATTTTTTTATGGACAACCATTTTTATTTATATAATATGCTCTACATGGTTGCCATTGTTTTGAAAACACATTTCAATCCGTGTTCCCCACTGTTGATGAACACGCATTAGCACAGTTGACGTTATGCTTGTAATGGCGTTGGTGATACGTTCCTTTAGATGATTTATGTCTCGTATCTTTTCCTGATACACCATGGCCTTCAAGTGCCCCCAAAGATAGAAATCAAGGGGGGTGAGATCTGGGGATCTGGGAGGCCACTCCACAGGACCACGCCGACCAATCCAAGCATCCGGAAACTGCTGATCCAAATACCGACGCACGTGAAGACCATAATTTAAATTTTCCTATGTATGGAAACTTACGGCCCACCCTGTATATGGGAATAACAGGCAAAGTGGGAAAATGGATCTACAACTTCCTTAGAGATCGTCTGCAGGTCGTCAAAATTCAAGGTATATCATCATCAGAATCGGAAGTACGCAGCTCAGTACCACAAGGGACAGTACTGGCCCCACTCCTGTTCATTATCATGTTAACAGACATAGACAGCGGAGTAAACAGCAAAAGTATAGTAACAGCCTTTGCAGACGATACAAAGCTCAGCAGAAAAATCAGCGATGTACATGACGTGGAGGCCTTGCAGAGGGACACGAACAAAATATACAAATGGTCAGAAGACAACAACATGTCATTCAACGCCGAGAAATTTCAGCTCTTGAGATATGGTAGAAAAGAAGAACTTAAACAGACTGCATATTATGCTCCAGATGGACAGGAAATTCAGAGAAGCACGAAAGCGATTGATCTCGGGATAATAATGACAGATGATGCGAAATTCGAAACACAAAATCACTAATGATTCCCCTACTAAAAACACTGATTAAATTATACCAAAACTTGAATACTGCTCAGTTTTGACGTCCCCATATAAAAAGGAAGAAACTAATAAACTAGAAGAAACGCAAAGGCATTTCACAGCCAAGATTGATGGCTGCAAAGAACTCAACTACTGGGAAAGACTACGTAAACTAAATCTGTACTCACTGGAAAGAAGAAGAAGAGAGGTACATCATAATCTACATATGGAAAATGATCGAAAAACTGGTACCAAACCTAAAACTAAACCCAATTACCATTCAAACAACACTGGAAAATAGGAAAGGCAGAATGTGTAGTGTTCCCAAATTAAAGGCCCGACAAGGGACCTCCTCAACCCTGAAGGAAAATAGCTTGGTTGTCAGGGGGCCAAGACTTTTCAACCAGCTTCCTAAGGACCTCAGAAACGTAACGGGGGTCAAAGTTGAAGTCTTCAAGAAAAGACTGGATGCCTGGCTCAGGACAGTACCAGATGAGCCGGGCGTGCCTGGCTATGTACGGTGGAGAGCGCAAGAAAGCAACTCGCTCCTCCACGAGGCCAGACCTAGAGGCGGGGCCACCAGCTTGACCTCCGTGTGAAGAGAGACCAACGCACGAAACAACATAAGGTTCATAAGGTAAGATAAGGTATATACAGTATATACACAGTCTATGTATGCATGCATGTATATACATACACACATACATACATACACTGTATATATATATATGACCTTTAAACAACACTATAATTTACGAGAAAAGAAACTCCGAAAACATATTTCATAGATCCATTCTCCCGATAAAGGGATTTCATGAAAGCTAAAAAAAAGAGAGAATAAATAAAAATTAAAATGGAAAAATTAAAAAAAAAAAAGAAAAAAAATATTTAACGATAAATCGAGTTGAATATCTTGTAAAGAATAGTTCGAAAATTCCTTTTAAGTTCTTAATCCGAATCTTCTCAGTCATTTGGCCAGATTTCGAGTCTGAAATACGAGCTTTCAAAAGCCAGCAAAAAGCATTCCATTATTGCTTTTGGAATAAGGGATTCTTTAACGCTTATACGCGTTAGAATGGAATTGTATTGGCAGGGTCATATATATATATATATATATATATATATATATATATATATATATATATATATAAGGGCTTTTAAGTCGTATCTCTCGCCTCTTATGTCGTTTGTTAAGGCTCTCATCTTCAGGGCATAATTCTTGGTGCGTTCATTATGCTCAAATTGAGAGCGGGATCAATGTATTATTACCCCGCCGCGCTATTACCTTACTAAATATATATTAATAAATATTTTAAGACCAGATAATATCAGACAAATATATATATATATATGAAAATTATTTCACGAAAGTAACACGTGAAAAATATTTATGATGAATAAAACCACGAAGGAAAGGAAACACAAAATGGTGCTCAAGCGCTTTCGTCTAATGACATCCTCAGGAACACTGAAGTACATAAAAAGGTTACAGCCTATATATAGGTTACAGAAAGAAAAAAAGAAAAAATAAATAACATACATACACACACACACACACACATATATACATATATACATACATACATATCTATATATACAAATACATACATACATACATACATATATATATGCAATAAACAGAGAAGTAAAAATAAAAAAATAAAAATTAAAACCTTAAAGGATTACCAGTGAGGCGTACAGATTTGTAAGGAAAAATATCGATTTTTAGCACAAGATCAAATGGATTATAAAAATACAAATTTATACTGGAACTCTGCCCGGGTTTTAACACACTGCTGCCTATGGTCAGGTTTCGATATATATAAAAAAAAAATAAAATGCAAATTAAAAGTTAATAAAGTAGCAGACAAGTTTACCAAAGATTTAATGTTTTACCCTTCTTATCTAAATCTGTTTTAAAGGAATTCAAAATAACAGGATCGAGTTGAAAAAGACCTTTGCTTATGTTGAAGTTATTTGAAAGTTGGATAATGGCAGACTCAAGAATATTTCTATTAACAATGCTACTTTATTAACTTTTAATTTGCATTTTTTTTTTTTTTATATATATCGAAACCTGACCATAGGCAGCAGTGTGTTAAAACCCGGGCAGAGTTCCAGTATAAATTTGTATTTTTATAATCCATTTGATCTTGTGCTAAAAATCGATATTTTTCCTTACAAATCTGTACGCCTCACTGGTAATCCTTTAAGGTTTTAATTTTTAATTTTTTATTTTTACTTCTCTGTTTATTGCATATATGTATGTATGTATGTATGTATGTATTTGTATATATAGATATGTATGTATGTATATATGTATATATGTGTGTTTGTGTATGTATGTTATTTATTTTTTCTTTTTTTTTCTTTCTGTAACCTATATATAGGCTGTAACCTTTTTATGTACTTCAGTGTTCCTGAGGATGTCATTAGACGAAAGCGCTTGAGCACCATTTTGTGTTTCCTTCCTTCGTGGTTTTATTCATCATATATATATATATATATATTATATATATTATATATATATATACGTGCGGCATGCGGGAGGTGCCCCCTCAGGGCATTGGTTTCTGCTCGTATGTAGGAGAATTACGACTTCTGATTAATCGAGGCCCATGGTGTAGTGGATAGCATGTCTGACCGGCAATCGGAAGATCCCGGGTTCGATTCCCGGGTGGTAACCTCATTTTTCATTTGCTCGTTCTCCCTCCTCATCTTGTGCGGAACGTTCTTCTATACAAGCGTCGTTCTTTATATATATGTATATATATATATATATACACAGTGGTGGGCACCGTTAACCAAAAAGTTAACTTCGTTAACGGCTAATCCGTTAACCAAAAAGTTAACTTCGTTAACCGTTAATCCGTTAATTCGTTAAACATGTAACGGAAGTTACCGATAAACCGTTAACGTTAACTTTTATTATAAAAAAAATGAAAAACAATATATATATATATATAATTTAATTTTCCCTCTTCTTCTCGTTCTCCATTTTGTCCATGAGATGCATGTTGCCCTTCATGAAAATTAGCATATCAAAGTTTTCATCAGACAGGGATGATCTCTTGGCCCTCAGGATGTCCTTGCCCATAGAGAACAAACGCTCCACTGCAGCACTGGAGGGGATGGCTGTGTTAAACTTGATGAACAAGTCCACCAACACTTGCTCACCCAAGAAGGCAGCATCGTTCATGGCCTCTGGCGCCACACGCTCACATTTACTTCTCAACGCCATCTATTATCTCATAAAGAAACTAATTCACATTGGGACTTGAAAGTACCGGCAGGATCAACCGGGTAGAAAAATAATTATGGAGATTTTAAAGATGTGGTACCTAGAAGTACCGCCAGGACATAAAGGGTTAAGGTGAAAACGCTCCCATTGTAAGACATCAATTGACTTCATTTATGTCATCAAAGTGACATGAGAATTGAAATCTTACCTGATCAGTTTTATGGTTCTTGAAATGTATCAAGGAGACTACTAATAAGGTACTCACAGACATATTATAAATATCATGACTTACTTGACAACGATTATTTTTAAATATTCACTAGCACAAACATGTTGCGCAAGAGACAGACTGCAAATGAAACGAATGTAGTTATTTGTTGTAATTGTTACATATATATTATTGAAAGTGCCTTAAAATGCTCGTGATATTTCTTGAAAGAAGTTGAAACATTCAACTCAAATGGCAAATCTTTCCGCCTGATTTTACAGTCGACCATGTTTTGCTCAAACCAATGCCATAAATAACTACCATATTTGGTAAGACACAAATTGTGGCGACGGAAACAAATATATCGTCTGATTTTGCAACCTGCGGAAATGGAAATTCGTTCATCACTATTAACAGTGGCGGATTAATTGCGCACCTGCTCAGCACTGAAAATAATAGAAACTTTTAAACGTTTATTTATGAATTTTTTGGGTTAACGGACTTGAGTTAACGGAAGTTAAATGTAACGGAAGTTAATTAGTCCGATAATGATTTTCAAAGTTAACTTAAAAGTTAAATCGTTAACGAAAAAGTTAACTTCGTTAATTAACGATTAACGGATTAACGGTTTGTGCCCAGCTTTGTATATATATATATATAGGGTTTGTTGTTAGGTTCGAACCGCAACTTAGTGAGGAATAAGAGGACGAAGAGATGGTACATGTTTAATGACAGACGTTTCGGAAAACTTTAATTTCCATCATCAATGCTTAAAAAAAAGTTAAAACAAATGTAAAAAAGTGACTAAATATGATGAGCAAAAAATTTATACAAATATATTCATTAATATCATATATATACACTGTATATATATATATATATATATATATATATATATATATATATATATATATATATATATATATATATAATAGTGAATTTTCTGAACATAAAGGAGACATGAACAACTCATGATCAACTATCATATAAAGTCTTATCAAAACAGATTTAGGAAAATTTCAACAGAAAAACTAAATTTCGATAATAACATAATTATTGATAATATTACAACAGCAAACGCTATCAATAACCATTTTACATCTATAGACGAAAAGCTTTGCTCACAATTACCAACGAATGACCAGTTGCCGCTAGATAACATGCCACTCAAACCCGTATAATTAATTTTCTTTTGTTTCTGATACTTCCATTGAGGTTCCAGAATATTACTTGTAAACTGAATAATATTAATAATAACATACTCTACATAACATTTCTGTACTCGTACTGAAGTTTGTGAAAAATAAAATATTAGTAACCCTGACAAAAATTATCGACCTAAATAGTTTCAAAGGTTTATTTCCATCAGTGCTGGAAACGGGTTGTAAAACATCCGCTATATAAGGGCGGTGATCCAACAATAGCAAGAAATTATAATAGACAGTCTGTTCATTACACGTGCTTAGTAAAATTTTTGAGGAAATTTTAAAATGTAGGATACCCTATTATTTGGAATCATATAATTTATTATCATCGTAGGAATATCCGGCTTTTGTAAAAATAAAACAACGGAAATGTCTGTTTTAAATCTTGTAAACAAAGAAATAATGATCCCCGGCTTTATGGATTTCAGTTAGGCTTTTGATGTGAGAGACCATCATAATATTCGACTTAACAAGCTGTATTCATATAGCTTCAGAGGAGCTGTAAGTGATTGATTTAAGAGTTATTTGTTCCATAGGTATCAGTTTCAACTAAATTGATCGTAAAATATGGTGTACCTTAGGATACACTGTTACTGTTGTTTTTACTGTATATAAATGGTCTTCCGATATATTTAACTTTATAATGTTTACAAATTATACAAGTGTGTCCTTTTCTTGTAAAGATGTTAATACGGTGAAAGATGTTTAAAACAGAATTTACTAAAGTTGTGAACTGGTTGAACTCAAATAAACTCTTTCTAAATGCTAATAAAGTGATGTAATGTAACGAAATTTTTAGGTGGAATGCTAGATAGGAATACGCGGTGGAAGGACCATGTCAGTTACGCCTCTAGAAAGATTTTTAGTGCTGTTGTTATAATGTTTAAACTTATAGTTCTTAACTTGTAGTTCTTAAACAGGACTTATTAATTCCGTATCATACTCTTGTTTTTGCTCATATGATGTACTGCAATCTTGCTTGAGAAAATTCTGCTAAACAACGTAACAAACAGTATATTTGTTATTCCAAAGCGAGCAATGGCAATAAGGATATTATCTTATTATTAACTTACAGTAAATAAGTGAATACTTGGCAACTCATCAAGAAAATTACTCATACCAGACAAGGAAGAGAAATAGGTATGTTATTTCTCAACTTGGATTGTCTTCATCTCATAAATCACTTATTTTCGTTGGCGTAAAATTATGGAATGATTTAAAGCGCTGATCCTAAAGTTATTTTTAATATAAGTCTTTTAAAAACAAGATGAAATCTATTTTAATGAAGAAATGCTGATAAATCGTGCTAATGCATTTTAGGATTCAATATGTATGCTCTATTGTTCGTTTCAGTTATTGCAGTTACTATTAATTCTCAGTACTGCACATTTTAGACATACATACAGGGTATCTCAAAAGTCTGGACTCATAGGCAGAATTAACGTTTTTACTTTTATTTAATAATTGTTCAAATTGCTGCATGCTATTAACTTGCATACACATATTAATTCTTGAACGTAGGTTTCTTTCAATTAAATTAATAAATTAAATTATTAATAAATAACCCTAATGGTCTATGAGTCCAGACTTCTGAGACACCCTGTACATTATAAAAAATTTCATTTGCCAGGAATTCGGGTTGAGAAGGCAGAAAGAACCCGGATATAAAGAACAGAAGGTAGGGAGTAAAGGTAGAAAGTAAAGCGTACACATCCATTCACACATGCGTCCTAGTGGACCAACACACCCCTCCGACAACATGGCAAAATTCCACACTTGCGGCGCTTCATACGTCATACATCCATCTCCTTCTCGGCTTTCATCTCCTTCTGTCTTCGCAAACACTCTTATACACTTTTTTCGCAAGTGTTAGCTTCCATTCTTTCAACATGTTCAAGTTACCTTAACACACTCCTCAATTTTCACTTCCACTGACTTCTGATCGCCACACCTTCCCAGAACCACACAATTTCTTACTCTATCAATCGGATGCACGCCACACATACTTTTCAGGTTATCCACTCTTGACTTCTTCCTTTCATGCCATACCAATGTTTCATACCCATACAAAAGTGTCGGTACTAATACACCTTCATGTAAACATCTCACAGAATCTCGATCCAGTCTCCTCTTTCTCATAACCGCTTTCAGCGCACCCGCCACCTTTCTTCACTGAATCACTCTACTATTAACTTCATCCGCACTTATACCTCTTTCATTCAATACACATCCCAGATACTTAAAAGATTCTACCACCATATACTGTCATATGACAATCTGAATTTCTCTCTCTCTCTCTCTCTCTCTCTCTCTCTCTCTCTCTCTCTCTCTCTCTCTCCACAATCAATAACTTGCTCTTACCCACATTCACTTTCAACAATCTCCTTTCACACATCACCACAAAACTCTAAACAACCTCTTACATATCGCACTCATTCTGAGAAAATAGCACAGCATCATCCGCATACAAGAGATTCGACAGACCTCACCTATTCCCATCACAGACTAGATTCAATCCTATTTCTAGGAGTCGTATTTTTACCTCTCTCATGATTGCATCCTAAAATAGACTAAACAGCTAAGGAGACATCACAAATTCTTGACGCACATCAACACTTGTATCAAACAATTACCCAGTTTGATAATAAAAACCCATTCTAATAGACATAGTTTATTTCCACAATAGTTTCGATGCCCACTGGCATCCTCTTCGGGTGGATACAGAAAAACGTTTTTCTGTATCCACCGGAAGAGGATGCCAGTGGGCATCGAAACTGTTGTAGAAATAAACTCTGTCTATTAGAGTGGGTTTTTATTATCATATTGTGACTTTCACGTAGAAAAAGTGAAGTTTTTTTGCATTAATTACCCAGTTCTTTATTTACTCTCTCATATGCACTATTTTCATCATAGAAACTTTTCACCGCATTCAAGAATCTACCGTTAAAGATCATTTAATGGTTCCGAAAAACAATCAGTGTTATGGCGCAAAAGCGCAAAAGAACACCAACTCTAATAATAATAATAATAATAATATTAATAATAATAATAATAATAATAATAATAATAATAAAGAAAAGGTGAAAATTTATGCCAATAGCTGGCATATTGTTCGATTATTTTACACAGTTTTATACGTCTATAAAGGTGAAGACACTGAGGTCGGGGTTGGACTTCCGATGGTGCTGGTAATGATAATAATAATCCAAGAGTTAGCATAATGGGCCACATAAGACCGATCTCAGCGTTTTGCCAATTTTTGGCCTCCTGACTGATAATAATTAATTATTAACTACTCAATAACATGATGGAAGATTGATAATAAATCAAAAGTTTAGTAAAACGCATTTTGGTTCTCCAAAGGAGGAAGCTCTATTTTGTTTCATTCATATATTATAAAGTATTTAACGTACAAATTTCTACGACACATCATTATTTTGACGAAACTTTGAAGATTTTATCATGTAGTTTAGGCAAACGACAGAATCTACGGACAGAAACCATCAAACATGCGAGAATTGAAAGAAAGTGTCTTTTCGGTTATGCGAGAAATTAGTCAGAAGTTGTGCCAAATGTATATCGTTCCTTAAAGGCTCGTTTGCAGGTGCACACAAATTCGCTTTTGTTATTGATTTTGTGTTAATATAATTTTAAATTAATTCTCGCTTGTTTATTCAAATGAATATATCATACATATGAAGTTTATATGTTTCTTCACGTGTATAAAAGAACGAACATTTAAATTTATTCATCTAATACGTAACACTCTGTACGCGCGCGTACTTTAGGTAAAACAAACCCTTTCGAATGGTCATACGTTTGATATAAAGGAGAAATAGAAAAGGAGTTGCCTTGCAACAAGGGGAGATGTTGCGAAGGGGAAATGAAGGAAATTAACAGAGACGCTGCATTGGAATTGAATTGCCACTTTGCAATCTATCAAAATCACGCGCCTTCCTACTTTAGCTAAAGTCGCTTTTTTAGTTATATGGTGTACCCATAAATTGCAGTTACAGTTTTGAATGCAAACAAAAAAATAAATAATGAATATACAAAAAATATTAAAAACGATAAATTTTTAAATTTAGTTAC
This sequence comes from Bathynomus jamesi, assembly GCA_023014485.1. Classification (NCBI taxonomy): domain Eukaryota; kingdom Metazoa; phylum Arthropoda; class Malacostraca; order Isopoda; family Cirolanidae; genus Bathynomus; species Bathynomus jamesi. Next base: position 360,601 of record JAJOZX010003096.1, on the reverse strand, counting down.
GTTGTTTTAATCTTTACTCAAAGATAAAAATCTGATGGTGTAAAATTGAGTGATCGGGAAGTCCACGCAATGTGACTACAAAATCCAAGCCATCTTTCCGGAAAAGAAAAGGCCTCGTTAAGAAAGGTCTGAACATTTACAGCATAAAAGGGTTGGATCGCATAATGCTGGAAGATCACTTTATCTAAAACCTTTTGATCTACACTTGGAACGAAGAAATTCTGAAGCATCTTCAAATATGAGGTACCGGTGACAGTTTATAGAAAAAAATATGGCCCATAATTTTTTTCCGTGTCAGAGCACACCAAACATTAAATTTAAGGGAGACTCGCTCGTGTTCTTTCACTTCTTGGGGATTATCTCATCCTAAAATTCGGCAGTTATGTTTGCTAACTTTGCCAGTGACGCGTAAAATAGAGCTTCGCCTGATAAATGTTGTGCCCATTTTTATAAAATCCAGGAGTTCAGAATACATGTTAATTCGTCTGTCAAAAGTGTCCTCAAAAAATTCCTGAACTAAGGTAATTTTTAAAGCTACAGACAAAGCCTAACTTAACATTATGGACAGTAGACCTTGACATTCTAGCCCAACAGAATTGCGACGTACAGGTTTTTGGGACTTCACTCAAAACATTCGGCATTTTGTAGGGATAAGCATGGCCTTCTCGAGCGCGGTAAATCATGTAGTGAGCCAGTTTTCTTAACCCTTAAACACTAGCAGGGGTACTGGTGTGCCGCAGTACCCCGGGTTTGCTAGCGGAACTTTTATAATGGGATTAAGGGGTAAACTTCGCCACCCACTTCAATGGTGAATTCTTTCCATAATGTTTTCTAATTTTTTCTGGAGATTTATACTTAACTAACCATAACACGTATTCTGCCTTCCCATCTACAATCAGTGATGTAGAACTCGAGAACGGTGTCGAGACCTCTTTTCCTGGTCTCGGTCTTGGTTGCTTAGGTCTCGGTCTTGGGTGCTTAGGTCTCGGTCTCGGTCTCGGCCATGGCGGGTTTCGATTACATCACTGTTTACAATCGCCATTTTTTGTTCTGTGACGTTTTAGAATCTATCTAGTTCTTTCATGGCTGCCAAAGACAAATATATAATTAAACATTTATAGTACTGCCAAAGTTTAAAATAAATGTAGAAGTTTACTTTATAAACATTCGTGCTTAAATACTTGTGTGTTCAATATTTCTCTTTTATTTAAAGTCATAGCCATAACAAGACCTTATGGGTACCTTTGTCTTTAGCTAAAGTAACTCTGGTATACTCGTACTCAGTCTGTTAAGGAGGTCTTAAATTCAGGCGTATATGCGTATGTATATTAAAAAATAATAAGTTTCTAATAGCTCAAACTTTAAACTGAGTCATATAATTAATTAATTAATTAATTAAATAATTAAATTCATATTTATTGCTATATTTATTCATTATTTTCTGAAATAATTTCAAAATTATGAAACCAATTAAATTTCCACAACAATTGAAATTTATACAGTTCCAATGAGCTTTGCGCAGAAACGGATCATAATTCTCTCCCTCTCTCTCTCCCTCTGCCTGGGCTACGTTGTAGCCTCTCTCTCTCTCTCTCTCTCTCTCATCGAATTTATAAAGAAACAATAAGGTGATGAGTAAAATCTTGAGGGGAGACCTCAATAAAAACTTGCAATGTTGCAAATATTCAAGCACAATTTTCCAGTCATAACTTCCGTCTCGTCACCACAAAAGGGGATGTTATGAAGAAATTTGATTAATGGGGGGGAAAAAAAGGTGATGAAATGGGGAAATGAAAATTAAACCTGGTTACTACCGAGGGGATTTTTAAAGGAATTAAGGGTTCAATAGGGTTGGTATAAAAGGGGTGACAGGGGTTAATAAAGAGAAGAGAGGTTGGGAAGAGGGGTCCAAAAAGGGAAATGGGTCTAAAGGGGAATAAGATATGAGCGGGAGAAATGAGAATTTTATTCGTAAAATAAATAAAACTCAAAGAATGAATACGACGGACGGATGAAATGATGTTTCGAGCCTGATTACTAGAATTAAGATGTCAAGAATGGAATAAAGATAATTTTATGGTGTATTCCTATTAGGACACAGAGGTCGTAAATTTAAATGAAATGAGGTTAAGAACGAATACCAATTAATTCTGAGGGGAAATTGCTGCAATCTTCCCCATATTTAATGCATTTCCCATATTTAATGCATTAGAGAGAGAGAGAGAGAGAGAGAGAGAGAGAGAACGCCATCCATTATACCTAACATCTCATTCTTTATCATTTTCCCAAAATATTGTTTTCTTTGAGTTTAACTTAAATTTATAAATTTTTAGCTGAACTGTTAAATGTTTTGAGTGATTTGTTAAATTTAACATCAACTCATTACGGAATTTAACGACACACATTACGAGAGACAAAATGGAGACCCATTATTACAAAACTGAATTACATCTTTGTTATATATGTATATTTGATCATTCTGTGAGGAAAATCCAATGATATTAAATATAGTTGATATGATTAAAGTAGGTTTTTCCAATTCAGTCTCCGTATATGATCCCTTTTCACGTAGTATCCCTCTTGTTATTTGTATCTATAAAAGAGGCTGAAAGTCAGAATTTGGATCCCTATCCATTATTACTAATACTCGCTTGCTTAGATTACGTGGATCTTGGAATTCTACCATTAGTGATCTTTTATAATCGTTCTTTGAGAGTCTTTATAGGTTTTTATTTTGTTCTCAGTCTCCAACTCTGATATTTTGGTTTATGAGAGAGAGTCGATAAGAGGCCCCGAGTTTAAATAATCAATAATCAGAATAAATTAAGGTTGATTTATCCCACCGTAACCTTATAAATAAATTTACATTACCCAATTCCCTTCTTCTCTATCTTCTCGAAAGAGTGTTGAGGTTGTTAATATTAAAGGTAACGAAGAATAATTAACTTTAGGTTGAGTCGTAGGTGTCTCCCGGGTAACTTGACATTTAACTTTAAATTGACATTTAAATTGACATTCCCTCATGGAACTTCATACTCAAAATACTTATATTTTATCTGTATAAGGCGATAAAGCATTATATATCAGTAATAGGTGTCAGAGACTATACATAATTCAAAATAAACATTTCCCCACACAGAAACGTAACAATGGTGTCAGAAAAAGGGTTACTTCAACTTTTAAATGAACGAAAATAAAAGTATTTCTGCAGTTTGTATCCACGTCTAAAATATCGAATTACTTTTCAAGGCCTTCATTGCGTGTATACACACACACACACACACACACACACACACACAAATCTAAAATATCGCGAATTATTAAATTAATTATTTTACCCAATATTTACTTTATCATATATCGAAAGAAGCCACTTATGTCTGTACCTAAAATGTCAGTCTATTATATTGCATACTTCTACTATGAGGATAATGAAACATATAATGATTTTGATGTATATATAATAATAATAATAATAGTAATAATAATAATAATAATAATAATAATAATAATTCAGTGTTCTTTGCTACATATATATGGCATATAATAGGTGTACAGATAGCAACATATATATATATATATATACAGGGTGTCCCGTAAGTCTGGACCCATAGGGAAAAAAATAAAATTACAAAATAGTCCAAAAATTTATTACATAATCTGTTCAAAGTGTCCGCCGTTGTGTCGCACACATAGTTGAAGACGCAATCTCCACTGCGACAGCACTTTCTGAATCACAGTCGCAGAAATTTCTTGACACGCCTCCACAATGCGTGCTTTAAGGTGGAAAATGTTCTGAAGTTTGACCTCGTACACTTTGGCTTTCAAGTGGCCCCACAAATTTAACTCCAGCGGAGTAAGATCATAATAAAAAATAATAAAATAATAATAAAAATAATAAAAAATATATTATAAATAAATTTTTGGACTATTTGTAATTTTATTATTTTTCCCTATGGGTCCAGACTTACGGGACACCCTGTATATAATATATCTATATATATATATATATATATATATATATATATTATATATATATATATTATACACACATAGACATACATACATTACATACATACATACATAGATTACATACATATACATACAGAAGCACACACATATATGCATGTACATGCATCTATACTCATAAATACACACCTGCATACATATATACATACATGCCCATTATACATTCAGATAAATGGGATGGTAATGTCTTCACATACATAGTATAGAACTGCCATTAACAAGATAAGGACGAATATAACTGAAATATTTCTCTGTACGAATACTTACGAGCGCCACTGTAAATACATACAGTTAATATATTCATTTAAGATTACACATTAACATAATTACATATAATTACACAGAGGTATTCAGCTAAAATTATACTTTCGTATTTATTGAGATATTAGAAGCTAAAATATAATTAAATATTAAATAATTATATAATTGAATATTGGATATTAATTACCTTGATAATTGCGTATCTTAACAACCTTAGATACCTTGATCTTGCACATATTTGGTTTTATTTTACTATTTATGATAATAATAATAATAATAATAATAATCATAATAATGATAATAATAATAAATGCCGTTTCTAATTATTTCCGTTAATCATCATAATTGTAGTTCGGCTCCAAAATGACCTTCTACGAGGAAGGAGACAGCGAAAGGAAGATGGTGTCCAACCCTCTCTACTGTAAAGGGATCGCCTACAGTCAATTCAAAAGCCCTCCCACGAAACGGCATGTGTCTTATCGATAAATATTGCTTTTGAAAAACCTAGTTTTTGCGATTAGGACTTTTCGAACCGACTGTCGGTTACCTAAAAAAAGATCGACATGATGGCGAGGAGGCTAAATCGACGAATAAAGGTAATAGGAACCACCTTTTAAAGATAGACTAAATGCATCCATCATGTAATGACTATCCATCTAAAGTCCCGAACACAACTTCTATACACAACTTGGCCTAACAACAACAACAACAACAACAATTACTAACTATCGTACTTCAAATTAATTACTATCCGATAATTAACCCTGCTATCACGTGACTCGTGGACTGTACATTTATGAGGTTTACGTAAGCTTCGAAAATATTTATATGAACGTCTTAAAATGCACGTATAATTTCGGGAAAAAAAGTCTTCGAAACAAGTGAACGTTACTCCCAAGAATAACTTTTTATTTATTATTATTTTGTTTTAAATTTCCTAATATGGCAGCATTGTATGGCATCTTTAATTGAAGGTCTAGATACCTTTTTCTTATCTGTATTCTCCGTGTATTAGTTTAATCATTGTTTCATTACAAACAATGATACGTGGACGTGATTATATGAGACGTGGCTTGGCTCTTTCATTGGCTCTTTCATTGAAAACAAATATTTCATTCGTTATATATATAATATATATATATATATATAATATATATATATATATATATATATATATATATATATATATATATATATATAGAGGCGTACTTAGCATTTTGCCGCCCTAGGCAGGGATTAAAGTGCCCTATAGATTGCTATTAGAGGCTAGTGTTCTTTTTTATTTTAAAATTTATTTGTGAATCCATTTAATTTGTTGTCGTAACCATGAAGTTGCAGGCAGAGATCTTTTATAAAATAAGTGAAGGAATGTTATTTTTAAGATTTCGTGGTGTACATCTCTGAACGCAGTGTGGTTTGGTTTTTAAACATTCATGAACGAATAAATCCGAAGTGTTTCAGATTGTTTAAAGTTGTTCTATCTTAGTTCGGATTATCAGAGAAGTAATAAAGCCAAACCACGTGGGGACAGAGGTTTATCACCGAGACCCGACCCCAGCGAGAAGGGTAATCCAACGGATTTGGATGTACGTGCAAATGCGTGGTTTCCTCTTTCGCTGGGTCGAAAATTTTAATATCTCTTTCGCATGATGGTGTGACTTTTGTAAGACAGATTCGAAGACGCTGCTAAAGTTGAACCACGAGGGGGTCATAAACTTAGGGCTTCGAATCTGTTAACGGTATTTAAATGTATTTCTTGGGAAGAAGGAGGGGTTTATACTCGGAAATCAGGTCCCGCTCCAATCAGGGGGCCCAGGACCGTCTGGGAGGACGGTCTTAGGAAAAACAAAGGGTTTGATAGGCTTTCAGAACATTGGAAGGCGGGTCCTTCAAAATTGTAAAGTAAATTCGAAAATTGTTAAGTTAGTTGTAGTCGTTCCTCCTTGAAGTTAACTGTGGTTAAACAAACACCCTGTAGACTTGTGGCGTAATAAACTTTAAAACGGAAAGTATACCATGTCATTAGCTTAGCGGAAATCTGTGCAAATGCTAAAGGTTATTGTTAACGACCTAAACCGATAATTTGATTGTATCTTAATTAATGTTAACCAACGGACCAAGAGTTTTGTGAACTTTCTCTTAATTTAATTTGGCTCCAAGTAAATGCTAAACGGGGTACGTCTGAGCCCCTAGTTCCTGAATCCGTCAATTTGGGTTCAGAAGAAAGTCCCGTTAGTTGATATACTGTAGCTTGAAATTTTGAGCGGGCCGTAAATCTACGGTCCGTACGCAGCACAAGTGGGAGTGATTTTCTCCTGCCAGTAGTAAGTAAATAATTCTTTGAATATCTGGGTCGAATTCCGACCACTTCATTTCTTGTTATTTATTTTTGTTGCCTAAAATATAAAGCCCCTCGATATATAAACTATTAAATTCACATAACTGTGACCTTTGTCTTTGACGTTAAGATTATTGTATTGTCGAAATTTATAGATGTAATTCAGAATAAACTATTAAATGCATGTACTGTGTCGAGTAACATTTAATAAAATTTATAAGAGGGCGTGTGTTGTTTTAAATACCTTGTGATAGACCCCTCTTGTTAGCTGGGGAAAATTAACGTTCAAAGTAGGCTTGTGGAAAGCCGAAGGAACCTAGCCTATCAATTTAAAGGGCCATCCGTTTGGGTAGGCCGAATCATCCTGGACGAAAATAAGAGATAAAATCACCGGGTACGCCCAACTTAAAGGGTGCCCGTGAAGTGAATTAACGTAAGAGAATGGGTGTCCAGTACCATAAATAAATATACGGGTTGGGCACTACATCATATGGTGTCAGAAGTGGGATTCTATTGCAAGGTATTTATCGCAAGTGTAACTTGTTGTTAAAATAAATTTTCGTGACAGTAAAGCACGAACGTAGAAAGTATTTGCAACAGTAATTCGGTAAAATAATTGAGAACAGTAAAAAGTGTCGTAACAGTGATTACAGTTTTAAAGGTTTTGAAAAAAATAAACAAACAAATAACTTTCGCATGTCGGTAAAGAGCGTGGAAATAACGAATGAGGAAAGCGTAAGTGACATGAGTGATTCCGAACCAACGAACTTAAAGAAATAGCACAAAATTTGGAAAATTTAAAAAGATAAATTTGGCCAAATTATCGGTTACTAAAGGAATGCAAGGAATTAGGAAGAAATAAATCGAAGAAGGTCGAAACTGGAAGACCTTGTAATGATTATTCCGCGATGGGAGTATTGGACAACCGAAGGTCGGGGGTTCGTCCCCGAAGAATCTCTCTAGTTCCTCCCGTTACAGAAAGAACTTTCGAGGCAGAAAGGATTGGGTGGAGACCAGAGAACCCAGAAGACATCCCAAAGAATCCTTGCAGAAGTGCACACACCACAAGAGACGAGAAACACCGCACCGACGAAGACCGGCAGCAGAATATAAAAACCGTCGTACAGGTATTAAAGAGTACTAGCTTACCTTTGCAACGTGAACAGGCAGTAAGGGGTCCTGAGCAAACGACTTTTGGACACACATTGGAAGGAAGTTCGCCGAAGTTTATGGGCGAAAGGGCACAAGAGAACCCAGGAACCAGCCCAAACGCCGTCAGGAAGGAACAAGGTGAGACAGTCAACCCAATTGCCACAGGAACATTAAGTGCAGGTAATGCCTTGGTTCAGGCTAATCCCACAAGGAGACATATTAAAGTGGGCATACCTAAGGACGCGTTGAAGACCGTTATGCCGGAGTATGCTTGTAATTGCATCAAAGGAACATCCTTTCGGGACTATTGGATGGAATCAACCCAGTTTTCGGTAAACAACCCAAGCTTAGGACTAAGGATGAAGAGGTCCTAAGAGAAGAAACGCCACATGACAGAAGCCGAAGACTGCAGAAACTGCAAAATCCTCCCACATCCTGGGACTACAACTCACAACATTCAGAAGAAAGAACAGCCACAAAGGAGGACAACATCAAGGATGTGGAGGTGAACGACGGAGACAAGTCCAGCAAGAGAGGAGAGCCCAGAAGGAAGAACTGTGACACTGGTCACAGGAGGAATAACACAACTCAAGAATGTGACTACAACCCCATGAGAAACCAGAAGAGAAAACAAACCAAGTCAAATGAAGACAGAGACTCCAAAGAGGAAACAATGGAAGAAAGTGGCCGGAGCCAGTGCAAGATTTGTCAGCAAATGCGAAATTGGGAGAGGCGTGCCATCGAGCAACCTTCGGCAGGATTGGAAGGAGAAGCCTCCCGAATAGCTTCAGAGGAAGTAGCGGCGAGTCCGTCGGCTAGGACTGATCACCCTACCAGTACTCGTCGCTCAACAAGCTTCCACCGCGCTGAGCGATGGTGGAGCTTCCGTCACATTGACATAAGCTATGCACAAGAACATCGGGAGCCTTCTTGGACAGTGGCCAACTTCTCAGTACACAGTTGCACCGGCCCCCGCCCATTCATGTAAGAGGAGTAGAAGTAAGTTTGACTATGGGAAGGGGGGTTGAAGAATTCTTTTGTGTCTGTATAATTCCAGAGGCTCAGCAAGACTTGACTATAGGCGTGTTGTTTCGGAGGATATGAAGACGAAACAAAGGTACGAAGCCCAGGTAGACCACCGGAAGAGGACAGTCACTGAATGAAACAGTAACCATCCAAGTAAAGGGAGTAGACAGTAAAGTGCGAGGGTGACTCTGGTAGAGGCAATCCCGCACGAAAACTAAAGGTGGCCGCCGTGATTCTGACGAGGGAAGTCAGAGACCCGGGGACGTAGTTCCCTTGGACGTCTATTCTCCGCTGCACGGGATGTGCAGTGAAGCTCGGGGAAACTTAAAAATGTTACCGAGCAGGATCCCACAGAGGAAGATGAGGTTACTGATGATCAATCAGGATGACGAAGAATACCTTGGCGAAAAAAGAGACGTCGTGGGCATAGTGACGGAGGCAGAGCTAATTGGGAGGGTAGTCGACGCTCACCCCAAATTGGAACGAATGTCACGGTGAAAGGAAGTCAAGCATCGAAGAAGGACTTCGAAGAACGAGTGACAAGCCTCAAGTCCCATGTCCTTGGTTGGAAATCCTTTTCCGACAAAGAAAGGAAAATCGTCGAAGAGTGGCTAAGGGATTATTCAGATGTCTTCTTACTGGGTGGCGAGCCATTGGGTTATAATAACCTGATGCCAATGAAGTTGGAAACCCAGGACATCCTCCCATCTTTAGGCGACCCTACAGGATACCTATTACACACGAGGAGGAGGTAAAGCGACAAATAGCAGAAATGCTGGATCAAGGAGTGATACAGCATAGCCGTTCCCCTGGTCGTTTCCATTGGTAATCGTGAAAATGGGGATATGAGTTCCCCTGGACGTCTATTCTCCGCTGCATGGGATATGCGGTGAGGCTCGAGGATACTTGGAGAAGTTGTCGAGCAGAATCCCCAAAGGGAAGTTAAAGGAAAAGGGAATAGACGAAGAAGAAAATTTGGGGTATGGTTTCCCCTGGACGTCTACTCTACGCTGCAATGAATGTGCAGTGAGGCTCAGCGTGGTTTGCAAGTATCACAGAGCGGAAATCTCAACGGGAAGTTAACCCTTTCCAAGGAGGCGGTAAAGTTATCTTGAGAAATAAAGTGACGACTAAGAGTATTACCTTGAAGATAAGATGACATCGGCATGGTGGTTGAGGCAACGAGAACGGGGAGGTTCGTCGGAACAGCCGTTTGATTCCTCGCCCGAAACGAAAAAATGGAACAAGTGTCACGGTGAGAAAGAGCAAATTTCCACAAGTGACTAAGAAGAGATTGAAAACACCTCAAGACGCATGTTCACCGATGTCCGTCGCTCTCAAAGGGAAGAAGACCGACGAGGGAAAGAAAAGATTAACTACTACCGTCACCGGTAGAGTACCAGGACCACGTGATCACTAGGAACGAAGAGTGACCACAGGAGTCCAAAGGGGAAGCGATTGAAGAAAAGAAGCGTAGGGCCCTGAGGCTTTGTGTAGACTATAGACCTTGGGACGTCAATGGCAGCAAGGACAAATATTAAGTACCCATCATTGAGGAAACCTTGGCCAAGTTGCACGGGACTCATTACTTCTCGAGCAGGGATTTACGCTCGGGATATTGGCAGTTGGCCATTCACGACGATAGCATCTCGAAAACTGCCTTCCCCACGGGAAGCGGTCATTTCGAGTTCAGGGTGGTCCCGTTTGGATTGTCCAATAGTCCACCAGTGTTCCAAAGAGTAATGAATTTTATTTGCCGAAGCAACTGGACAAGGAAGTACAGATTTACTTAGATGACCTCATTGTCCTTGGAAGGTCTTTAGAAGGACATGACGAGAGGGTACGACGAGCCTTGGATAGCCTACGCACCTCCAACTTAAAGGTAAAGTTGGAAAAATGTCAGTTATTACAGTCCCAGGTGGGGTAATTAGGCCATGTGGTCACCAGGAACGGGGTGAAGCCACAACAATCCAAAGAAGAGGCCATCAAAAACTCCCAGAGGCCAACCAACAAAAGGAATTGAAGCAATGTTATATTTGGGCAGAGAGTCATCGTCCGTTCGGACCATAAGCCGTTGAAGTGGCTTCTGAGGGAAGGACACCGAGAGCCCAATGGAAGACTAGAGCGTTTTTCGGTTATGAGTATGAGTATGGCCGATTGGTTGTCCCGCCCGCCTGGAGTGAGGAAGGAGTTTGTGAACGCAATATCCGAACAAAGCGATCATTGATCGCAAGGTAATCGGCAAACAACAGTAGAAGGACGTTGAAATAGCGGCAATTCGAGCAGCCATCGAAGAAGGAAAGGCTTTCAGCTGGTCCGTAACCAAGCCCATCCAGCCGTCGAGAGTCAAACTAGTGAGGAACCTGCTGGTTTACATCGATGCGAACGGAAGAGAGGTCATCGTAGTTCCTAAAAAGTTGAGAGAGCAGCTCATTTGGAAAGCCCACACTGACGTCGGAGCATTCATCCGGGAGCTGCCGGGACTACAGAAATCCTACGGGACCTTTATTTTGGCCAGGTATGGTTCAACAGGTACGGCAGGTAGTCCAAGCGTGCGACACGTGCGCGCGGAACAAACGACGCGGAAAGTGACTGTGGAAACAATGCCTTGTGTGCGAGGCCACAGTCCTTGGGAACTTCTGCACGTGGACTTAGTTGGTCCCCTTCCTCCGACCGGGAAGGCAGCCATTATATCCTCACGTGTGTATAGTTTCAGCAAATTCACCATACTGGCAGCAATAAAGGACAAGACGGCCCGGGAGGTGGCGGACAAGTGCCATCGTTTGATACGTGCAAACTGGGCGCCCCTTCAGCAGTAGTATCCGACCAAGGCAAGGAGTTCTGGAACTCTACCTTGCAGGAGCTCTTCAGGGTTTGGGAAGTACGACACCAACGGACCGCCGCATACACCCCAAAGCAACGGGAAGGTCGAACGTCTGAATAAAGAGTTATGCATCAAACTCCGCATACTTTGTGAAGAAACGGACGAGACTGGGATAAAATCCTCGACACCGTGGAATTGTCCTTGAACATCCGAGTGCACCGAGCCACGGGACATTCTCCATTCTTCTTGATGTACGGGCGAACCCCAACGTACCTTCAAAGCTATTTCGCATGCCACAGGAGGCATGCGTGAGCCCGTACAACCCAGAGGAATACGCCGAAGACCGAAAGAGGAGTCTGAGCGAAATATACCGCCGAGTGGAAGAGTTCATGCGGAGATACGAAAAGGCTAACGGAATCAAGGAATTGAAGCCGTTCAAGAGAAGGCGCCCCATGGCTTGGTGTACATTGATTACCCGCGACCGGGCAGAGGCAAGTTGGAGCCCCGGTACGAGGGTCCCTACATCATCATCGAACAGAAGACTCCAGTCACTTATCTCCTGCGTCACATGATCACTGGACATCAGATAGTGATCCATCGAGACCGCATCCGCCGCAGCATCGATGCCCCATGGGACGTTGAGCGACAAGGCGGGGCGGACGACGCAGGGGATGAGATGGGGGAAGGGCCACCGCCCCTCCTCTCGGGAGCTTCGCCCTCGACACCGGAGAAACATCAACACGGGGAAGTGAACCGGAAGGCGCCTCCCGCCCCCTGGCAGGACCGAGCGGCGGAACGAGGACCGCCGGGCGCTTCCGAACTACTTCCTCACGGAGAGCTTCGCCCAGGACAGGGAGAAACATCGACTAGGGGAGGTGAACCGGAGGGCGCTTCTTGCCCGCTGGCAGGACCGAGTGGCGGAATGGGATCCGCCGGGCGCCTCCGAGCTACTTCCTCCCCGAGAGCTTCGCCCAGGGAACGGAGGAACATCGACCCGTGGAGGTGAACCGGAGTGCACCTCCTGCCCCCTGGCAGGACCGAGTGGCGAGCAGGAGCCGCCAGGTGCTTCCGAACTACCTCCTCGCGGGGACCTTATGGGAATAGGGTCCCCCGGAGAAAGCAGACAGGCTGCTTTCCCAGGGCCACCGTTTGAGCGTCAGTATGCTCTTAGGCCCCGACCTCGAGTACACTACGAGGAACCCGAGGATGACTAAAATTAAGTGTGTCAGTGTTGGTGTCCCAATAAAGGGGACAAATAAAATCTATCAGTGATAGTGTCCCAATAAGGGGACAAGTAAATGGAAAGTTTTTGTGAGTAAAGTGATAATACCCGACCCTAGTTAAGAAAGTTTGCATCGGAGTGCAAAATTAAAGGAGGGGAGGGATGTCGTAACCATGAAGTTGCAGGCAGAGATCTTTTATAAAATAAGTGAAGGAATGTTATTTTTAAGATTTCGTGGTGTACATCTCTGAACGCAGTGTGGTTTGGTTTTTAAACATTCATGAACGAATAAATCCGAAGTGTTTCAGATTGTTTAAAGTTGTTCTATCTTAGTTCGGATTATCAGAGAAGTAATAAAGCCAAACCACGTGGGGACAGAGGTTTATCACCGAGACCCGACCCCAGCGAGAAGGGTAATCCAACGGATTTGGATGTACGTGCAAATGCGTGGTTTCCTCTTTCGCTGGGTCGAAAATTTTAATATCTCTTTTGCATGATGGTGTGACTTTTGTAAGACAGATTCGAAGACGCTGCTAAAGTTGAACCACGAGGGGGTCATAAACTTAGGGCTTCGAATCTGTTAACGGTATTTAAATGTATTTTGGGAAGAAGGAGGGGTTTATACTCGGAAATCAGGTCCCGCTCCAATCAGGGGGCCCAGGATCCTGGGAAACGTAGTAAAGACGCCTTCTTTCCCTCTTGTATGGGTAATAGCCTTCTGGGAGGGACGATCTTAGGAAAACAAAGGGTTTGATAGGCTTTCAGAACATTGGAAGGCGGGGTCCTTCAAAATTGTAAAGTAAATTCGAAAATTGTTAAGTTAGTTGTAGTCGTTCCTCCTTGAAGTTAACTGTGGTTAAACAAACACCCTGTAGACTTGTGGCGTAATAAACTTTAAAACGGAAAGTATACCATGTCATTAGCTTACGCGGAAATCTGTGCAAATGCTAAAGGTTATTGTTAACGACCTAAACCAATAATTTGATTGTATCTTAATTAATGTCAACCAACGGACCAAGAGTTTTGTGAACTTTCTCTTAATTTAATTTGGCTCCAAGTAAATGCTAAACGGGTTACGTCTGAGCCCCTAGTTCCTGAATCCGTCAATTTGGGTTCAGAAGAAAGTCCCGTTAGTGGATATACTGTAGAGTTGCAAATTTTGAGCGGGCCGTAAATCTACGGGCCGTACGCAGCACAAGTGGGAGTGATTTTTTCTCCTGCCAGTAGTAAGTAAACTAATTCTTTGAATATCTGGGTCGACTTCCGACCACTTCATTTCTTGTTATTTATTTTTGTTGCCCTAAAATATAAAGCCCCTCGATATATAAACTATTAAATTCACATAACTGTGACCTTTGTCTTTGACGTTAAGATTATTGTATTGTCGGAAAATTTATAGATGTAATTCAGAATAAACTATTAAATGCATGTACTGTGTCGAGTAACATTTAATAAAATTTATAAGAGGGCGTGCGTTGTTTTAAATACCTTGTGATAGACCCCTCTTGTTAGCTGGGGAAAATTAACGTTCAAAGTAGGCTTGTGGAAAGCCGAAGGAACCTAGCCTATCAATTTAAAGGGCCATCCGTTTTGGGGTAGGCCGAATCATCCTGGACGAAAATAAGAGATAAAATCACCGGGTACGCCCAACTTAAAGGGTGCCCGTGAAGTGAATTAACGTAAGAGAATGGGTGTCCAGTACCATAAATGAATATACGGGTTGGGCACTACATCATTGTTGATGCTTATAAGTTGTTTAGTTTCTGTTTTTGTTTTCTTTGCCCTATTTTAGGTTGAAATATGACAAAATTTGACGCCCTAGGCAGGTGCCTACGCTGCCTATACATAAATCTGCCTATATATATATATATATACACACACAGTGCTGTGCCGTGCCTGCTACCTCGTAAAGTTAGCGCCGCTAACGCTAACTACCACTAAATTCAGCGCCGCTAACGCTAACTACCATGAAATTTAGCGCCGCTAACGCTAACGCTAACTTTGTCGCAATTTTTTCTGAAACCACCCCAATTTATACATGTTCTGCCTTCCGTAATTTACTTACGTATATTAGCACACACCTTGATATAATTGGTTGCTAAGGTACAAAAAACGTAACGTTATAGTGACGAAAATGAAAACATTTTTAGGGAGGAGTCGAGTTCCTTTCGTATATATTAATAGGGAAAACAAACCAACGGAAGAATAAATTCTATTTAATTTATACAAATGGTTTTGAAAACATTAGCGATTGACTTTCTCTAAAATTTAGCGCCGCTACCTGTTTCGCTAACGATTTCGAAAATTAGCGGCGCTATATATATATATATATATATAATATATATATATATATATGCATTTAACTGCAATGACCGCGTGTGCAGAAACGTTCCTTAATATTATGTCGTTTCTATTCATATATATATATATATACACACACACACACACACACACACACACACATATATATATTATTACAGTATATTAATGGATGCCGTTTTTATGCTGTAACAAAATTAGAAGCTCGGAGCGGAGATTTTTTTTTGTGTTGCTAACATCAAACGCTTCGTCGCAAATTTGATTGGACGATTTAAGCTTTCTGAAGGGGTCGGTTCCGAAAAAGTGAGTTTCCGGTAATTGGAGAATCTGTCGCCGGATTATGTTATTGAAGGAAGCTTTTTCGTTTATAAATTTTGTTATATAAAGAATAGGTGTAGGGTCGTTGTTTCAGTCGAGAGAAGGTATCTTTATGGATCCGGGAAGCGTATTTTTATTTTATGGAAAGAAAGTATTTTTCTGTTTATATGTTAGGCAAAATTACTCCAGAGGCGTGTTCTCTTTTAGCGTGTTCTCATAAGGCTGACATATTTACACAACAAATGAAATAACTCAATATTTTTCTATAATGATTGAGATGTAAAATTATTTTTCTGTTGTTTGGCGTGGTGTGTGTGTGTGTGTGTGTGTGGGGGCGGTGATTAGACGTTGAAAACAATGTATAGAATCAAATCCCACAAATACACACCTCTTTCTTATAATCACTTATGTGCTTCGGTACGCAACTATACCAGTAAATACACAAACTAAACGTGAATCCACATTTCGACACGTATACATACCGTGCATATATTCAGTCTTAAACGATAAACACCGCGTACCAAGTACCCTTTTCGACCTTTCCATTGACGAATCGATTTCAGAGTAGCCCACGAAAGAAGGCGTAGCACCACAAAAGAAGGAGTTTCTCATCATTCCGTGATGGGCAGAGAAGGCCGTTTATGACCTCGTAAAATTTAGGTCCCGAATATTCGTATATTTCGTGAAGATATCGTGAAGAAATCTTTGGAAAATGCATTGAAGCTCCGAGGCGATATATTTTGACTTAGAATATGCAAATAAGTCAGACTAAGTCAATATGATTTATATTCCTTCCTTTGAAACATAATTTCTGAAATATAAAAGCAAAATATTTATTTTTAATCTTTATTCCAGTCATTATTCATATTAAAATGAAGGTAATTATAACGAGTCTATATAACGAATTTATATAGATTTTAAATATAGTTATACGTTGGCCTATAACGAATTTTTATAATTTTTAAAAAATTCTCTATAAAACTTTATTACTATAAATGGTATATAAACATTTTGAAGACAGCTATTCCACAGTGCCATGATGATGATAAAATTCGGTCATAAAATTTTGCTATGGTATCGACAAATACTGGACAGAGTTATTCATTTAACGTAAGATAGTTCTTCACATTGAAAATTGATAAAATATTCAGTTTTCAGTCATTTCCAATATCAGAGACGTTGAGTGTGGTGTACTGAGCTGATCTGTATCGCATTTTAGTTCATAAGTTCTTTGTGACTTCATTCCTTTATGAAACTAGAACCACATTGTCATAAAACAAACACAATTCTTCCATAACGGTATACTACGATGAATATGAGAGAGTTTAACTCATTTATAATTCACACGTTTCTTTCTGATTCTCCCGAGGTTGTTTCGGTGAAATTTCAAATCGTATAATATATATAATGCTTTAAATTTGGATATACACCTCAGATTACAAGACTTTGCTTATGCTCTGTGTTTGCTGAAACTAATAAAAAATGAGGGGGGACTCTCTGAATAAGTAGAGAAAGATGTAATCTGTGCGCGAAACCTATTGAAATAACAGCCTTTGTCTGAATTTGCAGGGTCAAAATTTGAAAGCCGGCTGTGTGCTTCTCCGCGGACATGCAAACAGCCTTTGACCTTTCCGGGTCGAGTATAATTTATAAATGAGAGCCCTGAAAATCTAAAGAATCCTCTCTGGTGATAATTACTTTTACACGTAGATTATGTATCATACAGTACGCAATTGCCAGCGTCCGCAGCTGAGTGAGTAACACCGTTTTCTTATAAACGAAGTGAAGATACTGAAGCCGGGGATTCGAACTCCGATGATGTCAGTAATAATAATACAGGAGTTAGAGCTATGAGCCGAATCCAATTTCTGGCTCTCCTGAGTGATTATTATAGTACGCAACGGAACCCGACATCATAAAAAATATTACGCGTCAGAAGGTAATTAAGAAATTCACTCTTTCTCACAGCTTCACGGAACGTAAAATTCTGAATTTATTTAATATACGTTCTTCAAAGCTGTCATAGAGAACACGTATTATAATGTTTTTGTGTATCTTTCTTTTGTACTGTAAAGTTCACGTATACTTTTAGTTACACTTTCGCTCGTAATTCGAGCAACCAAATACCCATTTTCTACAATACATATTTAGAAATACTGTTGGGATAAGTCTCCTTTATGTTCTTTTACATTTAAGTTAACCTATAAAAAATGATGGCGCTAAATTCTGATAAAAAAATTACGTTTAAAAAATAATAATAATAATTCAAATTCAAATTTATTCTTGTTCAAAAGAGTAAAAAGAGAGAGAGAGAGAGAGAGAGAAGAGAGAGAGAGAGAGAGAGAGAGAGAGATTACAAGCACAATTCCACCCCCGCCATAGTAAGGAAAAAGATTTTAAGTATTAATTGTTAAAAACTGTCTGATATCAAGCAATGAGAGTTACTTTTCATGGTAATAAAATTCAAATACGATGGGTCATGATGCCATTTATATAGAGAGTAATTCGACTTAGGTTTTTGAAATAATAATCGAAAAGTATACATTGGCTGATACTGATCTGTATGAACTGAAATTAGGTAAATATTTTTAATTTAAAGAAACCATTAAGTTACGGAAGAAAGTAATCTTCTTTAAAGGTTCCGGAAAATATGAAGGAACAGGACAGGGAAAGAAAGGTGAAGAAGAAGAAGAAGTAAAACTAATACACATTCAAAACGTTTCAGTCTTTCATCTACTCACCCAGTCAACTCTGGAACAGTCTTCCTCAGTCCATCTTTCCTCCTGTCTATGACCTCTCATCTTTCAAACGCAGAGTGTCTAGGCATCTCGAAAACCCCGGACCTTGATTTTGGCTCTCTTCTTCTTCTATTGGAGGGACGCTTTTGCGGGCATTTGGCCTTGGCTCCTCCTTCCTCCTTCGTATGAGAAGGATCTCCGTTATATTTCGAGTGTGAAATAAAGATTTTGGAGGTAAAAGTTATCCTATCTTCGGTTCACCGAATGGTTTTCATATAATTTCCATAATTAGCACAGTGCCTTCCTTTTAAAACATTTTAGAAATATTTAAGCAATTTTCAGATTGTGTTGGTCAATAATATTACGAAGTTTTAGGAATTTGAACGTTTGAATACGGATTGTGCAGTTTCGGTTGGTTCTGGCAACAATTCTTACAATTTTTTTTATGATACATTTAATGGATAAATAATGTATAATGACATGTATTCCCACAAACTGCTATGTTATGTAGGATGTGAGGGTGTACTAAGGTGTGATATAGATTGAGCAGTATATATATATATATATATATATATATATATATATATATATATATATATACACATGAGTAGGGCCTATGTAATAATAATAATAATAATAATAATAATAATAATAATAATAATAATAATATACAAATTAGAAACCAGTTAAATGAATGATAACCACAAGAAATAAAAGATATTAACACGTGATATGTTAAAACGTTATTCAAGTACTCTGATATAGAGTTAACGTTCCATAAAATTAAATGGTTATATATATATATATATATATATATATATATATATTATATATATATATATACACACACACACCTCATACCTTTATACCTTAAATATGTATTATGCATGTAATTATTGAAAAAAACCTAGTGTATAAAAATATACAAAGTGATAAAGTACTTATATATAATATATATATATATATATATATATATATATATATATATATATATATATATATATATATATATATACATACTGTATAGATATATATTATATATATATATAGGTAGATAAATAGATAGATAGATACACTACTGGTCATGTGTCCTAGAACATCGAATTACATCGAAATATTACACTAATAAATGCCCTGCCCAGTGCACGTCATCTAATTGGACAAAACTTTAAATTTGTACTTGATAATGACCCAAAACACAGCTAAAATAAACAAGAACTATCTGGTAACCTCCCCCCGCTCACCTCCCCGCCCCCCCAGTTTTCTGGAGAACTAAATATATGGTAGTGCGGCCACTTGAAAGACTCGACGTTAATCCCACCGGAAACAAATGAAACTATCTGAAAACAAATAAAGCGAAGGAAAGAACAAGAAATCTAAAATCATTTTGGATTATTCTACAAACGATTTGTAGCGAAATTACTGATGTTTATTTAGAAAAATGCGTGTTTTCGGTGTTTAAAAAAAAAGGATGGTCTGGTGTTATTAAAGCGAGTAGCGAGCGAATATACAAAATATTGATTACATCGTCTTGTTTTGTATTAATTTAATTTGTAATATAACTTATTAACTGCATATAAAAACACTTTTCCTAAAAACATTTTTTTTCTTCACTCGGTATATTTATTAGTGTAGTAACATTTTCGTTGTATTCAGAGGTGTCCTTAGACTTATGGCCAGTGATATATATATATATATATATATATATATATATATATATATATATATATATATATAATATATATATATATATATACAGGGCGTCCCAAAAAAATGTATACACACTTTAACAGCTGATAGCTCAATTGATGTTTCTTTCTTTCCAAGTTAAACCCATTAGAATTAATAATGGCAGTCAGACTAAGCTTTGAACAAAGGAAATTCATTCTAAAATGCTACTGGAAGTGTGAAAACGCAGTTGAAGTGCAAAGACAGTTTAGGAGGGAGTTTCAAACAGATCCACCAACGCGACTTACCATCACTCGAATTAGAGTAAGTTTGAAGCCGATGGAACTGTTCAGAATGTCCACAAGAAGCGTTCCGGAAGACCACGGACATCGACAAGCCCTACAAAGCAAGAAAGAGTACTGGAAACGTATCACCAAGTCCAAGAAAATCTGTGCGGCAAGCGAGTCGTGAGGTAGGAATTTCAGAATCGTCTGTCCAACGCATTTTGAAGCGCTGTCAATGGAAAAGTTACATTCCAAGATTAGTCCATGCTATTAATGAAGATGATCCGGACCGAAGAGGGGAGTATTGCGAGTGGTACTTGGCACGATGTGGATGTGGACTGGACGAAGGGGTTTCGTAGAATACCCTCCGCGTTCACCAGACCTCACACCACTAGACTTTTTTTATGGGGATACTTAAAAGACAAAGTCTACGCTATAAAACCTGCAACAGTCGCTGAATTGAGAGCAGCCATTGAACGAGAATGCACACAAATACCAAACGAAATGTTTCATGATGTTTGCGATTCCATTGCTTCGCGTTATTAGCAGTGCCTGGACCAGAACGGACGTCAGTTTGAAAACAGGCGTTGACAAAACAATTAAATAATGTCTGTAGATTCTATTACATTTTGAAAATGAAATGTATTTTAATAAACACTGCCTTTATAATTATTTAAAGTGTGTATACATTTTTTTGGGACGCCCTGTATATATATTACGAAGAAGTTGAAGTACCTCTATTCGGTGTTGTCTTTGTTCTAACTTAGTCGCGCAACACTCATCTTACGTTTACACAAGAGAAGCTGTTTCGGCACGCCATCTGTCGCAAATAAATGCAATTAAATCACATCCTTCGTCAACAACGAATAAGGTGTATATATATATGTATGTGTGTGTGTGTGTGTGTGTGTGTGTGTGTGTGTGTGTGTGTTAGAAATCTGAATATTCTCACCTGTCTCTATTATAGCCTTGAGAATTGGTATAATTCATTGACAAAACTATAATTGCATTCGCGGAGCTTTAAGAAACCCATTTATCTCTTTAAATGTACAAAAATTTAAGTTTCATTTAAAGTTATTTAAATTCTCAAACTCATTTATATACAGATAACTTAGCTAAAATTTAAACGCTTTTTTTTTCTTGAAGGCATATTTTAAAAGTGTGTATAATAGGAAGAAATATATTTAAAGCTTTTAAGTTATCTATATTACCGACTCCATCCACAATACCGACTCGCAGTTCCCATTTTCTTTCTCATTTATTACCCATTTTCTTTTCTTTCCTTTAAGGGGAAGACTCCAATATATTATGACAAAGAAGATCTCTTTGTTGACCACCCGAGGCTGACGGTATTATTGCCTAGAGAAGTATCCCAGAGAAAAGGTACGAGAAATAATTGAGGAAGAAGAAATATGAGCAAAAATATTTAAGGACAAAATAAAATAAAAATAATAAAATAATAACGAAAAAGAAGTACCAAAAAAAATAATGAAAGAAAAATTGAAGAAAAAACGGTTAAGGAACGAAAGAACGACTTTATATTCTTCGTAGTCAGAAATTACGGCCTCGTGTAAAAACAGTGAAAGCACTAAAGCCATTTTCCTTATTATATTTTATGTATAAGTATCTATGTTTCTATATAGCGATGAAAATATGTTGACTTGTAGAGTATGAAAACTTATTTATATATCGTTCTACTTTCTATTTATATTAAAAAGAGAGAGAGAGATCGTTTATCTACGTGTATATGATGTGCTTTTAAGCTTTTCGCTCTCAAAGAGAAAAAGGCAATTTGATTGTGATTCATACGTCTTTTCAAAAGTTTATGTAGCATGAAAAAATGGTTCGTATCAGGAAGAATGCAGATGAATTAAGGACACGAATACACACATTAATTATAGATTAAACAAAGACACGCGCACGCGCACAAACGTACTATCTATCTGTTTATCCTCTATCTCCTTCATATATATATGATGATGAAAATAACCACGCTATTCCATGTGAATTTTATGCTCCTCCTACAATATTTTCTGCACCAATCATATTATTTTTGTTTTTTCTTTGTGATCTATATATAGTCTTAATCTTGTGATTAAGTTCAGTGTTCCTGAGGATGTCATCAGACGAAAGCGCTTGAGCTCTATTTCGTGTTTTACTTTCCTTCGTGGTTATTTTCATCATAAATATTATTCACGTGTTACTTTCGTGAAATAATTTTCATATATATATATATATATATTGAAGGTATATATGTCTTGGGGCCTTTGAAAAATGTAAACGGAGATCTAGTTTCTGAAAACAAGGAAATGGCTACCTTGCTAAACGAATTTTTTACGTCAGTTTTTACTATAGAAGATGTAACGAATATCCCCACGGTGAAGGGGAGGTATTGCACTATATTGATAAAATGAAAACATGTATATCACCGGGGCCGGATTCCATATATCCCATACAACTAAAAGAATTAAAAGATAGCATTGTTGTGCCGCTAACAAAGATTTTTAATGCGTCTATTTCTGAGGGGTGCGTACCAGATAATTTCAAGTTAGCAAACGTAACACCTATCTTTAAGAAAGGCGATAAAGGTGCGGCTGGAAATTATAGGCCAATCAGTTTAATGTCTGTTGTAAGTAAGTTACTGGAATCAATAATTAGGGATCGTATAGTCGAACACTTAGAATTGCATAAACTAGTTAGAAATACGCAGCACGGTTTTAAGCGAAACAAATCTTGCTTAACTAATCTTTTAGAATTTTTCCAAAGCGTGGTTGACGTTTACGATAGACATCGGGCGGTTAATGTAGTGTATTTGGATTTTCAAAAAGCGTTTGACACCGTGCCGCACAAAAGACTCATTGAAAAAACTAAGGCTCATGGAATCAGGGGTGTAGTAATAAATTGGCTAGAAGAGTGGTTGCGAGGTAGGAAACAGAGGGTGGTCGTTGATGGAGCGGAGTCGTGTTGGGCTAATGTAGCGAGTGGCGTTCCTCAGGGTTCTGTATTGGGCCCCTTGCTTTTTCTTATATATATTAACGATTTAGATGTTGGCCTAGTCAGTACAGTTTCAAAGTTCGCGGAGGACACGAAGCTGGGTGGTAGGGCGATTAATGACAAAGATAGAGGTAAAATCCAGGAAGATCTGAATAAAATCGTTGATCGGTCAGTCACATGGCAAATGAGATTTAACGTTGATAAGTGCAAAATTTGCATATAGGTTCGCGTAACGGTAATTTTGCGTATAGTATGTCAGGGAAAGATTTAACAAGCGTAGAGCAGGAAAAAGATTTAGAAGTTATAATCACTGGTGATTTAAAAGTAGCGAAACAAAGTACAGCAGCGGTCAATAAGGCGAACAAAGTGTTAGGTTTTATAGCTCGAAATTTTGAGTACAAATCGCGCGATATTATAGTTCCTCTTTATAAATCATTATTTAGACCCCATTTGGAGTACGTGGTCCAATTTTGGAATCTGCATATGTGCAAAGACAGAAGACAAAATCGAAAGAATTCAAAGACGAGCAACTAAGATGATTCCGTCGCTTAGGTCAAAGTCGTACGAGGATAGGCTTAAGGAGTTAAAGTTGACTACACTCGAGACTAGGAGGCTAAGGAGTGATCTAATCCAGGTTTTCAAAATTATGAATGGGTTCGATAACGTAGATAGAGATAGCTTTTTCGAAATATCTCAATATAATAGGACTAGAAATAACGGGTGTAAGTTGACAAGCAGAAGGTTCGAGACAACAGTTGCCAAAAACTTTTTTACGCATAGAATAATAAATAGCTGGAATAGTTTGCCAATAGAAGTAATTAGTAGCACGTCTATAAACATGTTTAATAATCGATTAGACGTATATGTTGATAAATTGGGTATAGTTTAAGGTAGTAAAATTAAGGCTTTGTGGTGATTGATCCCACAGCTCAACACAAGTGTTGTGGGATACAGGGAGGCAGCATCTTGGGTTAGGGGATACTCTCTGTCCTTACACACCCCAGCGGTGCCCCCCATAGTACTGTGAGGTATTGAAAAACTCATGATCTTTACTTGCCCCACAAACACCTTTAAATGGGAGACCCAAAATGGGTGCACACACATTTCTACATTACTGTACTGTCTTTACAGCGACACCTACACTTTTCCTCCTAAGTATATATATTGTAATGT
The DNA here is from genome assembly GCA_023014485.1 of Bathynomus jamesi. Taxonomy (NCBI): domain Eukaryota; kingdom Metazoa; phylum Arthropoda; class Malacostraca; order Isopoda; family Cirolanidae; genus Bathynomus; species Bathynomus jamesi. The sequence continues at coordinate 336,255 of JAJOZX010003096.1, read as the reverse complement.
ATATGGTGATACATTTTGACTTGGTCCGCAATCGATATGGACCGTGACTTATTTTTGGTTGGCAAGGTACTAGTATTGTTAGATACCGTAATGAAATTGACTGGATTCTTTGGATCTGATATATTTGCATGTCGGTTATAAATAGATATAGAGTGTAACATATTTGTGGATAGTAGTCTATTATGAATTGACTTGATCCTCTGGATCCAGAGATTCTATCTTTAGTTTTAAATCGATAATTAATTAGTTTTAAATTGATAATTATTTAGTTTTGTAAAAATATGTCGTTGCCAATGTACAGGCAGTTTTTATAATAAATTTCTTATGTTCTTGTGGTTCGGAACCCACGTAAAATTGTAGGTCCCCTCCGCCACCACGGAGGACATACACAATGCACAATTACGAACACAATTAGGTAGAGCAGCCATGAGTGGATCCTAAGGTCTTTGTTGGTCTGAAACATTATAACATTATAACAATATATATATATATATATACAGGGCGTCCCACAAAAATGTATACACACTTTAAATAATTATAAAGGCAGTGTTTATTAAAATACATTTCATTTTCAAAATGTAATAGAATCTACAGACATTATTTAATTGTTTTGTCAACGCCTGTTTTCAAAGTGACGTCCCTTCTGGTCCAGGCACTGCTGATAACGCGAAGCAATGGAATCGCAAACATCACGAAACATTTCGTTTGGTAGTTGTGTGCATTCTCGTTCAATGGCTGCTCTCAATTCAGCGACTGTTGCAGGTTTTATAGCGTAGACTTTGTCTTTTAAGTATCCCCATAAAAAAAAGTCTAGTGGTGTGAGGTCTGGTGAACGCGGAGGGTATTCTACGAAACCCCTTCGTCCAATCCACATCCACATCGTGCCAAGTACCACTCGCAATACTCCACTCTTCGGTCCGGATCATCTTCATTAATAGCATGGACTAATCTTGGAATGTAACTTTTCCATTGACAGCGCTTCAAAATGCGTTGGACAGACGATTCTGAAATTCCTACCTCACGACTCGCTTGCCGCACAGATTTTCTTGGACTTTGGTGATACGTTTCCAGTACTCTTTCTTGCTTTGTGGGGCTTGTCGATGTCCGTGGTCTTCCGGAACGCTTCTTGTGGACATTCTGAACAGTTCCATCGGCTTCAAACTTATCTCTAATTCGAGTGATGGTAAGTCGCGTTGGTGGATCTGTTTGAAACTCCCTCCTAAACTGTCTTTGCACTTCAACTGCGTTTTCACACTTCCAGTAGCATTTTAGAATGAATTTTCTTTGTTCAAAGCTTAGTCTGACTGCCATTATTAATTCTAATGGGTTTAACTTGGAAAGAAAGAAACATCAATTGAGCTATCAGCTGTTAAAGTGTGTATACATTTTTTTGGGACGCCCTGTATACACATTTAAACTGCAAACACGCAGTATAATTAACGTAAAGAACGACGCTTGTATAGGAGAATATTCCGCGCAAGATGAGAGAGAGAGAACGAAACAAATGAAAAAATAAGGTAACCACCCGGGAATCGAACCCGGGATCTTCCGATTGCCGGTCAGATATGATAACCATTACACCACGGGCCTCACTCAATCAAATGCGGTAATTTACGTTAATTATACTGCGTGTTTGCAGTTTAAATGTATATAATGTACGGCATGCGGGAGGTGCCCCCTTGGGGCTAATGTAGCGAGTGGCGTTCCTCAGGGTTCTGTATTGGGCCCCTTGCTTTTTCTTATATATATTAACGATTTAGATGTCGGCCTAGTCAGTACAGTTTCAAAGTTTGCGGATGACACGAAGCTGGGTGGTAGGGCGATTAATGACGAAGATAGAGGTAAAATTCAGGAAGATCTGAATAAAATCGTTGATTGGTCAGTCACATGGCAAATGAGATTTAACGTTGATAAGTGCAAAATTTTGCATATAGGTTCGCGTAACGGTAAATTTGCGTATAGTATGTCAGGGAAAGATTTAACAAGCGTAGAGCAGGAAAAATTTAGGAGTTATAGTCACTGGTGATTTAAAAGTAGCGAAACAAAGTACAGCAGCGGTCAATAAGGCGAACAAAGTGTTAGGTTTTATAGCTCGAAATTTTGAGTACAAATCGCGCGATATTATAGTTCCACTTTATAAATCATTAGTTAGACCCCATTTGGAGTACGCGGTCCAATTTTGGAATCCGTATATGCGCAAAGATATAGACAAAATCGAAAGAGTTCAAAGACGAGCAACTAAGATGATTCCGTCGCTTAGGTCAAAGTCGTACGAGGATAGGCTTAAGGAGTTAAAATTGACAACACTCGAGACCAGGAGGTTAAGGGGTGATCTAATCCAGGTTTTCAAAATTATGAATGGGTTCGATAACGTAGATAGAGATAGCTTTTTCGAAATATCTCAATATAATAGGACTAGAAATAACGGGTGTAAGTTGACAAGTAGAAGGTTCGAGACAGCAGTTGCGAAAAACTTTTTTACGCATAGAATAGTAAATAGCTGGAATAGTTTGCCGGTAGAAGTAATTAGTAGCACGTCTATAAACATGTTTAAAAATCGATTAGACACATATGTTGATAGAAAGGGTATAGTTTAAGGTAGTAAAATTAAGGCTTTCTGGGGATAGATCCCACAGCTCAACACAAGCGTTGTGGGATATAGGGAGGCAGCGTCTTGGGTTAGGGGATACTCTCTATCCTTACACACCCCATTTAAAGAGATTCCTCTGCCGAGCGGTGCCCCCCATAGTACTGTGAGGTATTGAAAAACTCATGATCTTCACTTGCCCCACAAACAACTTTAAATGGGAGACCCAAAATGGGTGCACACACATTTCTACATTACTGTACAGTCTTTACAGCCACACCTACTCTCTTTCTCGTAAGTGTATATATTGTAATGTACATGATTGTAAATTTTGACTTGGTCCGCTATCGATATGGACCGTGACTTGATGGATACCGTAATGAAATTGACTGGATTCTTTGGATCCGATATATTTGCATGTCCTTTATAAATAGATATAGAGTGTAACATATTTGTGGATAGTAGTCTATTATGACTTGATCCTCTGGATCAGAGATTCTATCTTTAGTTTTAAATCGATAATTAATTAGTTTTAAATTGATAATTATTTAGTTTCGTAAAAATTGGTCGTTGCCAATTTACCGGCAGTTTTTACATAAATTTCTTATGTTCTTGTGGTTCGGAACCCACGTAAAATTGTAGGTCCCCTCCGCCACCACGGAGGACATACACAATACACGAACACAGTTAGGTAGACCAGCCATGAGTGGATCCTAGGGTCTTTGTTGGTCTGAAACATTATAACATTATAACATTATAACATCTTGCGCGGAATATTCTCCTATACAAGCGTCGTTCTTTACGTTGATATATATATATATATTTTGAAGGTATATATATATATATATATATATATATATATATATATATATATATATATATATATTTTGAAGGTATATTTATATATATATATATATATATATATGAAAATTATTTCACGAAAGTAACACGTGAAAAATATTTATAATGAATAAAACCACAAAGGAAAGGAAACACAGAGTGGTGCTCAAGCGCTTTCGTCTAATGACATCCTCAGGAACACTAAAGTACATAAAGAGTTCAAGACTATATATAGGTTACAAAAAAAAAAAAAAAGTGTGTGTGTATATATATATATATATATATATATATATATATATATATATATATAGTATAGAAATAAGAAATTGTGGGAGGAGCATACACATTTGTAAGGAAAACTCCCAATTTTAGCACTTTGCCTGAATTCAACACAAGCTCAAATGAATTGTTTACAACCAGTTTTATAGATAATACCTAAATGATATATAGGTCGCAAAACAATTATATAAAAATAGAACAATTAAAGAAAATAAAAATAAAATGAAAAATATAAAAATTGTAAGAGGAGCATACAAATTCAAGCTCAAATGGTTTATTTATAACCTATTTTATGGATAATGCCTAAATAATATATATGTCATAAAAAAATAAAAATAAAGAAATAAAAATAAAAATGAATTGAAAAATAAAAATAAAAATAAAAATTGTAAGAGGAGCATACAAATTTATAAGGGAAGAATTACCAAAGATTTAGCACTCTGCCCTTTTTGTTTAAATCCCTTCTGAACGAATTCAAAACAACGGGATCGAGTTGGAAGAGGTCTTTGCTCATGTTAAAGTTATTTGTAATTTGAATAACAGCAGACTCAAGAATATTTCTATTAACAATGTTGCTAGAATGAAACAAAACTGAAGCATTATTCCAATCAATACAATGGAATGATTCTGACAAATGGACAAAAAGAGCACTGGACGACTGTCCCGTTCTAACGGAATATTGATGCTGTTTTACACGCGTGTGCAAATCCTTTCCCGTCTGACCTATGTAAAAGGAATCACATTGTTTGCAACCAATTTTATAGATAATGCCTGAATTATTGGTAGGGCTATTCTTTACTATGATATTTTTCACAATAATGTTATATGAAAATACTAAATTAATATCCAAAAGTTTAAGTACATTGGCAATGCCTAAAAAGCTCGGGAAAAATGGAAGTACTAAAATATTCTTTGACAAAGTGCGAGAGTTATTATTCACACGATAGAAGGTTCGTTTTGCCTTGTTAAGACAAGATTCCAGAAACGCAGGTGGGTAGCACAGATCACTTCCAATACCGTTGATTTTTTCTAATTCGGCATCGATGTATTCCGGACTGGCGATCCTAAGAGCGCGGAGAAACATTGAGGAAAATATGACCTTCTTAATGGGGGTGTCATGTCCAGAGTAAAAGTGCACGTATATATTATTTAGGCATTATCCATAAAATAGGCTATAAATAATCCATTTGAGCTTGAATTTGTATGCTCCTCTTACAATTTTTATATTTTTCAATTTATTTTTATTTTATTTCTTTAATTGTTCTTCTATTTTTATATAATTTTTGTGACCTATATATCATTTAGGTATTATCTATAAAGCTGGTTGTAAACAATTCATTTGAGCTTGTGTTGAATTCGAGCAAAGTGCTAAAATTGGGAGTTTTCCTTACATATGTGTATGCTCCTCCCACAGTTTCTTATTTCTGTACTATATACACACACACACACTTTTCTTTTGTTGTTGTAACCTATATATAGTCTTGAACTCTTTATGTACTTTAGTGTTCCTGAGGATGTCATTAGACGAAAGCACTTGAGCACCACTCTGTGTTTCCTTTCCTTCGTGGTTTTATTCATATATATATATACAGTATATATATATATATATATATATATATATATATATATATATATATATGAGAGAGAGAGAGAGAGAGAGAGAGAGAGAGAGAAAGAGAGATAAATAGATAGTCGTAAAGCAAACAAACATGGTATAGGTAATCCGAAGTAGTTTTTTAATATGAAATAAGAGATATATATAAATGGTAAATTAAGTGAAACAGTCATTTGGGTAATGGGAAGCTGTCTACAGTATGTCGGAATTTGGCCATTAAATTCTCATTTGGAGTAAACGTACGAAGAGTTTACGGAAAAATTAATATTCATGATATCGACGTGAACATGAGGAATTATTTTCTTCCATTTTAAAGTAATTCCATTAAATGGATATTGAAAATAAATGAAAATTTTAACTCAAAATAAATTACTCGAGGCAACTCATCGTTCCAGTTGTAGTTAATGACTCGATATGAAAGTAGAGTTTTTCAATCACCAGACAAAGCTTTTTCATTGCAATTGTGATTCTTTGCGCCGTTCATTTATGCGGGATTTGACCTTATACGTATGTTATTTTGAAATACCCAAATTTCCTTTTAAAACCAGAAAGAATTCTAGTAATAAAGTTTGTATATTGTTAAAGATAGACTTTAATAAATAAAAATACTTCATTCACTCTTCCGAGAAATATCAAAACTTGGTTACAGTTGAAATATTGAACCAACTAATCTCATTAACACGAGAATAAAGGCATTTTACTCACTCATATTTTCCTCATAGACGAACTCATATTTTCCTCATATACGAACTCATATTAAGGAATATAACAACAATTCGTTTTAATTATTAATTAATAAGCGAGCGATCATAATAATATCATAATAATACGTTCTCGTTAATATATGTTTATAAGGAAGATAAAAACCTAAATTACACGGTGAATATGTTTGAACATTACAAACAATATCCGCCATCTTCTTTACCAATTTTAA
>JAJOZX010003096.1:320000-325000 GCA_023014485.1 Bathynomus jamesi | reverse complement strand
CCTCATTTTTTATTTGTTCGTTATTTCTCTTCCTCGTGTGCAGAACACTCCTCTATACTTACGTCGTTTCTATACATTAATATACTGCGTGGTCATTGCAGTTAAATGTATATATATATATTATATATATACACACACACACACACGACATTCATTAAAAAAGCTAAATGTAAAATGGTACAAAATGTACATTTTTATAAACTTAAAAGTTGAATTATCATAAAAATAAAAATAGCATTTACTTTATAATCAAATTAAACGCTTACCAGATAAGTTATAAAGAAATTGATGGGTTAATTATACGTTTAATCATTCATTTTTTTTATAATTTCTTTTATCGCTCCAGAAGTTATAACACTTATTCGGGGTATGTACCCAAAGTTATAATGTTATAATGTTTCAGACCAACAAAGACCCTAGGATCCATTCATGGCTGGTCTACCTAACTGTGTTCGTAATTGTGTATTGTGCATGTCCTCCGTAGTGGCGAAGAGGACCTACAGTTTTACGTGGGTTCCGAACCACAAACCCTTAATTTTACTACCTTAAACTATACCCAATCTATCAACATATGCGTCTAATCAATTTTTAAACATGTTTATAGACGTGTTACTAATTACTTCTACTGGCAAACTATTCCAGCTATTTACTATTCTATGCGTAAAAAGGTTTTTGGCAAATGCTGTCTCGAACCTTCTACTTGTCAACTTACACCCGTTATTTCTAGTCCTATTATATTGAGATATTTCGAAAAAGCTATCTCTATCTACGTTATCGAACCCATTCATAATTTTGAAAACCTGGATTAGAACACCCCTTAGCCTCCTAGTCTCGAATGTAGTCAATTTTAACTCCTTAAGCCTCAACCTAAGCGACGGAATCATCTTAGTTGCTCGTCTTTGAACTCTTTCGATTTTGTCTATATTTTTTCGCATATGCGGATTCCAAAATTGGATCGCGTACACCAACCCACATGCCTATATATATATATATATATATATATATATATATATATATATATATATATTTATATTGACCAAGACGGACATCCTTAATTAAGAAACAAGTACCAAAAACTGCTGTGGTTTTAGTGACATAGTAAAAACAGCGATTAAAGATACTGAGAAGAATGACCTAGTTTTTATCGAAGAACGTCTTAATTCCACTAAATACATCTCCATTTTTAAAATTCTCCTTCCACTGTCCCTGAAATGCGTTTTGAGGACGATTTTTGCCACATTCAGAACCAGCACTCGAGGGAAGAGACAAAAATGTCTTCATTTTTTTTTCTGAAATAAACAGTCTAGAACACTTTTTGGGGAACCTTGTTCATCAACTACGGAAATGAAGAGATCATTCCGCATCTGCGGTGGTGTCTCTGGAGGGAACTTTAATTGATCTTTTGCAAAATCTTGACCATGCTCCGCAGACAGAAAAACTTTTTGCCTGTATGCGAAGGCGTGTCTCAGACTTTCACGAGGCTCATGAAAAAGCTACTAAAGAATATTTGACGGAGTTTCGTCTACACCTTCAGCATTTATCTTTGGATGCAACAAAGTTGTTTACTTTACAAACGGTTCAATATAAACCATATGTTATGAACAATGAAGCTTAAACAGTGCTCTACATTTAGGTCTTCCTATTCATCATAAAAGCGAGTTTTCTTGGGAACAAATCCATGGACGAATATATATATATATATATTATATATATATATATATATATATATATATATCAGACAACGAAAGATTTTTAATAAAGGTTGGGCATTATTGAATTGCGAGACTTCATACTCTCTGAAAATATTATAGTGTAAGACATAGTTCTTTCATACTATATTCAAGGGATGTTGCAAAAGTTGTGGGATGTTCACAGACATTTACAAAGTTTCGCTTATCCACTTCTGGTTAATGGGATTGTACAAACCATCAATATCAATTTTAGAATTATTGAGCTGACGTCTGACGTTGCGAGATCAGCAAGCAACAGCAATCAACAACGCCACAGCGAATATAGAGCTTGCAATACGACATTTCACTTCCTCGGATACCAGAAAAATTCTCGAGGCAACGATGATATGACGTAATGATAAAAATATGAATATCAGTTGTTAGTTGTATGACGATACATCTAACCAATCTGAGTTTTCAGTTTTCCTTTTGGACAAACCGTTCTAAATTTATGTTTTCTTTTAAAGAGAATATAGCTGTTTAAAACTGTGATAAAAAAGCCTGAAACAATTACCACAACTTTCGTAACATCCTTTACATATAACCTCGCACATTTAACAACGGCCCCTATTTACACTCTCCAACTCCATTCATCTTTATTTCATACAGCTCCAGAACATTAAATCTTCCACACTTAAGCACTTGCACCTCTTCTACTCTCTTTTCTCGTTATTTATCTTCCCTACATTCTACCCACCCACATTACGTGGGCGGCCCGGGAAAGCGCGACGCCCACGCCCGAGGCTATTCTTTTCCTTCTTGGGTAGAAGAAAAGATGCGTCCCAAACCCAGTCTTTCCCATCATGTATCGCAGGCGATGCAAAGTTAGTTGCACCTTTCAGCAGGCGGTGAGGTCGCCACGTCTCTGTATTCGTACAGAGAGATAGTTTAGTTATATTTGTCCTTATTTTCGTACCATACATAGGATAGGTATGAAAAGTTGAATCTTTTCCGTTTGACTGCCGCCATTGAAACATACCCGAAAATATCACGACTTAACCTAACCAATTATCAAGGGCGTACAGTTGATCTATTATTATTATTATAACATTGTTTGTTTCTGGAATAGTATTTACTATTTACTAATAGATCAACTGTACGCCCTTGATAATTGGTTAGGTTAAGTCGTGATATTTTCGGGTATGTTTCAATGGCGGCAGTCAAACGGAAAAGATCCGAAAAGTTTACCGTTTGTTTGTAATAATTTAACAAATAAAGAAATTAGTTTAACTCCAACATATACACGTAATGTAAAACATCAAAGAATTTGAGGAAAATAAAAAAAGTTAAAATACAAAAGTTTTCGTAGTTATTTATAAAATTATTTAATACTTTGTGTGTCCATCTTAGGCTTGAAGAAGTTTTTATCAGTAGTTGGCTCTTTAGTGATTAGAGGCTGTTGGCAATTCTGAATTCTAGAACTTTCTCTGTGAGTCTTCATGGAAGACAGATGACTGTCCACGTCTTCAGTAAGCAATGGGTCGTCGTGGTAAAGAGCTGTCTACAGATCATAAAAGATCTGTTATTGGTGCACACGAGTCTCGAAAGAGTTATAGGAAGATAAGAGAAGAACTTCGAATTCCATTTACGACGGTTGCTGCAGTTATAAAGAAATGGAAAAGTTTTGGAACAATCAAAACTCAACGAAGGTTTGAACGAACTTGTCAGATTTCAGAACGTACAGCTAGGCGGATTGAAAGACTGGCTGATGCGAATCCACGAGTGACTGCAGGTGATATTTACCAAATATCAAGACTGTCTTAGATCGATGTTTATCCCTCCACTGTACGTCGTACATTGAAAAAAAATGGTCTGCTTGGAAGAGTTGGACGAAGAAAACCTCTGCTACGAAAAGGGAACAAAGAAGCTCGTTCATAGTATGCCACTATGCCAAGGACCATCAAAATGATGGATTTGCATTCTGGAAGAAAGTTCTCTGGACAGACGAGACCAAAATTGAATTATTCTGGAAAAACGAGCAACAGTATGTTTGGGGAAAATCAAACATTGCATTTGAGGAAAATAAATCCATCCTACAGTTAAACATGGTCAGTGGTAGTTTGCTTCGTTGGGGATACTTTAGTGCTTTTAGTCCAGGAAAGCTTGTTGTCATTAATGGAATCTTGAATTCGAAGAAATATCAGGAAATTTTAAAAGAAAATGTATTGCTTTCTGTTTTGGAGTTGCGAATGGGTCGCAATTGGGTACTGCAACAAGATAATACCCCAAAACATAAAAGTAAAAGCACCATGAAATGACTTCAACAAAAGAATTTCAAACTTCTTGAGTGGTCTAATTAAAACACAAATCTCAATTTAATCGAGAATTTATGGTTTGATTTGAAAAAAGCTCTCAAGAGAAACTTCGAATCTGAATGAAGTGCAACAATTTTCTTTAGAAGAATATGCTAAAGCTTCTACTGAAAGATGTCGAAACCTTGTAGAAAAATACCCAAAACGAATCATTGAAGTCATTCAAGCAGAAGGTAGACACACAATATTAACTAATTTTGTAAGTAAATGTCCAAAAAATTTTGCATTTTAACTTTTTTTCCCCTCAAATTCTTTTGTTTTACATTATCTATTGGAGTTAAACTAATTTTTTATTTGTTAACCCTTTATCGCCGAACTTTTTGCGTAGGGTTGAGTCTAAATGCGTGTATTTGAAACGTTACGTATTCGACGCACAGTGCGGTAAAGGGTTAAGCTTTTCCAAATGAATCTGTAAACTTTTCTTAACTATTCTCTGCATGGTACAAAAGATAAGAATATATATAACTTAAATACTTCTCTGTACGAATACTTATGATCGCCATTGTAGTATATATAACGATGTGGTGTATTGATATAGTGTTTAGCATCGCTGATTTCGAATCCATTGGGCCCGCGTTCGATTCCCGGCGAAAGCAGGCGGCGTGCAGCTTACCAGGTGTTCATCCTTTCAGAAAAAATAGGTTGGTAGATAAATGGGCATCCTGTGTGACCTGGTGGTTAAAACGTTGGGTTGCTTATTAGAAGGTCGTGAGATCGAGTCCGGGTAAGGACTTTGTAATTTCTGACCACCCGTGGTGGGTCGTGGTTCGGATTCCACGTTAAGCTGTAGGTCCAAGGTGGAGCAACAAGCTTGGCCTTCGTCAGAATGAACAATTCGGGCGGAAGCTAAACCAAGGTTATATATATATATATATATATATATATATATATATATATATATATGATACACACAGACAGTGCATGGAACAAGGAACTCTTCTGGGATAATTAAATCCAC
>JAJOZX010003096.1:305000-317500 GCA_023014485.1 Bathynomus jamesi | reverse complement strand
AGTTTTTAAGTTTTAATTAGCTTTAATTTTCTTTATCTTTTTTCTTTTATCTTTTGTTTGTTTACAGTCGTTGTTGTTGTTGTTGTTGATTCTGCTTTCTGCATTTTTATGTAAATTATCCCTCTCTCTCTCTCTCTCTCTCTCTCTCTCTCTCTCTCTCTCTCTCTCTCTTTCTCTCTCTCCGCGCGCGCTCGCTCGCTCGCTCTTAATCTCCTCTCAAAGAAACATCATCCGGGCAGCATTAATGCTCCATTTCATTATAGAACGTTATGAGCTATGAATTCAGGTCATTAGGAATGAAATCTGAATTTATTTTGTCATCGTTAGAGATTACTTCAGATTTACTTAATGCGTTACAAACAGAAGGAAAGTACTAATTTTATTAGTTGTTTTCTATTTAATTTTAATTAGGCAAATTGCGTCCGTTGCTATGGAGATGTATTGTAAAAATTAAAACAATGAATAAAGTCGATGCATCGAGTTTATACAAATTAAAATAATAGGAATTTCTAGATGAAATATTTAATAAAAACTTGAGGGTTGAAACCTATTAATTTTATTTATCCGAAAATGTAAACCACACGTAAACTTTTCTGAGATATTTAATACACGTTAACCTGCAGTCGAATCTTCCTTTATCCGAGCTTGGGTTCTGGCCGATTAATATGCTTCTAGGTCTTCTATGGTACAATGCTTTTGTAGTTTCATTGGTTTTTAACGTTAAATCTAGTCAGTTGACGCAGAACCAAGATATTTGAACGTCATAATTACGACTTAACACTAAAGAAATACAATATAATATAAATTTTTGGTCTTATGTTGATGGGATTCGAACCTCCGTTTCTAAAGCTATCATTTTTGTGGGGTATGACCAGAAGTGTAAAATTTCAAGGGATATAGTTGTGGGAAGTGTTTCCGGGAGCATTCTCGATGCGGAAATTTAACCTATATTTTATAGGGACACAGGAATCAATAGGAGTAAGCCCTACTAGAAGTAAGCCCCCTCGAAGCTGAGGCCTTTTAGTCAATTTTAAATAATTTTAGCTGGAAAATTTCAATTTTTTCCCCAATAATGAGCATTTTGGGGGGTGGGGGGAGGCCTAGTTACGCTATTGCACACAACTAAGTGTTAATATAAATATTTTAGATAATAGATAAAGTGCATTAACGTGGTGAGTATTGGCTTAGTATGCAACTATTTATTTGCAATTAGTGATAAAAAAGCAAGATGCAACGTCCGCAGGGAGGAACTTGTACAACGTGACGGAGATACTGGAAGTTTAATTTTTGGGAAATAATTCCGGGGATGATGGCGCGGGAACCATCTCTGGAATATTCCCAGGCTTACAACCCTAGCTATGACTTAATCCACTCGTCCACGCTGACAACTGAACGGAAGGGAACAAAATTTTGTATACCATTTCGTATTTTTTTTGGATTTGTATTAATCGGGGTTTATTGCATAATTTTTTTGTATTAATAATATTTGTCATATGGACTATAGTCTGCCAATAAACCTTTTCATTTTCATTTTCATTTTCATTCAATTATAAAGGAATGGACGAAAGCTTACTAAAAAATATTCGGGAAATATTGCGGATTGTAAATTTCTTTTAGAAATTAGGTATTTGCCGAATATTGCACGGATAAACTAAAGATATCCAACTTGATCAAGAAAATCAAGATTTCAAAGTAAAATGCAAAATTTCACGAATAAAAATTCTATGAACGCTACTTTAATGAAATGTTCAAGAGTGTATAAGTGTGTATGAGTACTTCGGATCATTTTTACCTCGTTAACAGAATATATTAAAAACCAGTATGATAAGCGACTTTAATTGAATTTGAAATGAAAATCAGTAGTGGTAACTCATCAGCAGTAGTAACTCATCTATTTATATGTACTGTAGATATAAATAGATAGATGATAGGTACGTAGATAGATAGAGTAGCAGATAGGTATAGAGCTATATAGATGCAAACTCCATAGAAAATTTCTCCTTACGTGCATGTAGCCTATATTTGCTAGGAACATATGCAATGCAGCATATATATATATTAGGTATTGAAAATTAATTCAGTTTATCTACCCCGATACCCGATGAGTCAAACGGACGGGTATCCGGGTACCCGGTTTGCCGGGTATATATATATATATATATTTTTTTTTTCTACAGTAGTAAAAAAACATATAGGGAAAATATATATACTGTATATATTCTACAGTAAGGAAATTCATACAAATTCATATGAATTCCATACATGCTCACGCTTCAACTCTATTTCATGGTTTCATATTGAATATCAACGAAAAGGTTGCACGTGTATTATCAGCGTTACATATACTTCTATACTACAATTTGCTTCGCGAGCAATTACATATATTCTTGAGAGAAAGTTACTGCATCAGTCATCATCATGGAGTATTTGAACCCGGTTCTTTCATAACGGGTAGGTACCCGGGTATCCGTTTCATTCCCTAATATATATATACTAGGGGCATTCAATATATTTTGCCCCACCCTTTTTTATTAGCTAAATAATAAGCCATAGGGCTGAAATGTCTTTTGGGCCGTAAGTTTGAACTTTCTGCGCTTCACATACCCGGATGTTTCCAGTTTGAACCTCCCCTCCTTGTATAAAACCGCTTTTAAACGCCCTTGTATAAAACCGATGGTTAACGCAGTTTCGAAAATGGCGTCTGACAGTGATGTGCATCGTAAACAGAGAGCTGTTATCGAGTTCTTAACCGCAGAGAAGGAAACAGTTGGAAATATTCACAAACGTCTACAAAACGTTTACGAAGATGCTGTTGTTAATCGAAGCACATTTGGACGCTGGTTTAGACGTGTGAGATCATCGGAGAGAGGGAGTGCCAGCCTCGATGATAAGCCACGCAGCGGTCGCCTGGCATCGGCTGTGACATCTCACACTGTGCAACGTGCTAACAGCATCATTCGATCAAATCGGCCCGTCACTTATAAGGAGCTATCACTGGAGCTAGGAATTAGTGAAGGAAGTGTGAATACGATAATTCAGCAACTGGGATACTCAAAAGTGTGTTCACGGTTTGTTCTTCGCCAACTGACTGAAGATCACAAAGCCCAAAGAGAAGAAATTGCTTCTGAGTCGTTGGTTCGATACGAGAGAGAAGGGGATGATTTCCTTTCACGAATTGTGACTGGGGATGAGACTTGGGTACACCACTTTGAACCTGAAACAAAACACCAATCCATGGAGTGGCATCACGCAGACTCCCCAGAGTCCCCACGCAAGAAAAAGTTCAAAATGGCTCCCTCTGCGGGAAAGGTTATGGCCATCATCTTCTGGGACATGAAAGGGGTGATTCTGATGGACATTATGAAGAAAGGATAAAGAATGAACTCAGAGGTATATATTGCTACCCTACAGAGACTCCAGAGACGTATAAAGCGAGTTCGACCGGAGAAAAAACTGGAAGACGTCCTTCTTTCGCACGATAACGCGAGACCACACAACAGTTTGCAAACAAGAGACCATCACAAAAATGCGCTTCACTGTGTTACCCAACCCACCATACAGCCCGGATGTGGCGCCTTTAGACTTGCATTTGTTTGGGCCAATGAAGGATGCTATTCGTGGCAGAAAGTTTTAGTGACGATGAGGTTGTTGAGGAGGTTAAGAGGTGGCTCCAGCGGAAGCCAGCGGACTTTTACCAGCAAGGAATAAAGGCCCTTGTTTCGAGGTGGAGGAAAGCCGTAGAAAAGGATGGAGACTATGTGGAAAAATAAAAACTTGTAAAAAAGGTATGTAACTACTTGTGTACAAAATTTCTGGAACTTACAAGGAAACTTGGGAAAAAAAAAAAGGTAGGGCAAAATATATTGAGTGGCCCGTATATTTTTGGTTAGCTTCCGCCCGAATTGTTCCTTCTGACGAAGATGAAGCTTTTCACTCCACCTTAGACCTACAGTTTAACGTGAAATCCGAACCACGCCCCACCAGCAGCCCAGCGTCTTAACCATTAGGCCACCTAGGGTACCCATTTATCAACCAACCACTTTCTTTATTGTGTGGAAGGATGAACAGCTGAGTTTTGCTGCGCGCCGGTTGCTGTCACCAGGTCTCGATCCCAGGGCCGATGGATTCGTAGTCAGCGACGCTAACCACTACACCACTGAGGCGTATATATATATATATATAATATATATATATATATATATATATATATATGAGGGGTCGCGCGTCTTAAGGTACCTAAGCGCCACCACAGGCGAAAACGTGTTTTTGATGGATATCACTATTTTCACCCTTCCTCTATTGCGTGGTTTGGGTTATAATGACCTTACGACACTAGAAGTATGGTTGAAAACCTTATGAAGCGAACTACTTTTTTCACCTCTATTGCCAGCTGGGCTCTGCCGCCCATTGAAAACATGGCAGCCACGCTGCTCTGCTTTCTGATTGGCCACCCGCTCCACGCGCCGAGAGGGACACGACACAAACATCCCGCCAGTACCTTAAGACTCGCGTTGCTGTTAGCAGGCGTCCTGTGTTCGTGCTCATGTTGCTGAATATTGCCTGGATTATTCTATTCACCCGGCTTCTAACTATTATCAACGTGTGCAGCAATGTCTCACCGTGCTAGTGATAGTGATGAAAAATCAATGGAATCATTCTGTGCCAGAAATCGCACCCAAAGTTCGGCATAATAAGAAAATAAAAAAATTTAAAAAATATATATAAAATATAAAACATGAAAATCTATTCCAAAAACTCATCAACATCTTCATTAGCGTACTTAGAACTCTAATTTAGCAAAAAATGAACGTTCTAGCTCAATTAATAACAGAGATACTACTGCCAGAATATTGCTGAACTTTGGAGGTGATTTCTGTCGAATTTTAATTTTGGCGCTTAGGTACCTTAAGACGCGGGACCCCTCATATATATATATATATATATATATATATATATATATATATATATATATATGCGCCTCGGTGGTGTAGTGGTTAGCGTCGCTGACTACGAATCCATCGGCCCTGGGTTCGAGACCCGACGGCAGCCGGCGCGCAGCTAAACCCAGCTGTTCATCCTTCCACACAATAAAGAAAGTGGTTGGTAGATAAATGGGTACCCTAGGTGGCCTAGTGGTTAAGACACTGGGCTGCTGATGGGGCGTGGTTCGGATTCCACGTTAAACTGTAGGTCTAAGGTGGAGTGAAAGGCTTGACCTTCATCAGAATGAACAATTCGGGCGGAAGCTAACCAAAGGTTATATATATATATATATATATATATATATATATATAGAGTGTGTGTGCGTGTGATCTATTTCAGGAAAGAAATTAATACATCCACATAAAATTGTTTTGTCACTCGTGATTTAGAATTTGAAATCGAAAGTCGGCTTAAACCGATCCATCTCAGTCTACGCAGATATGAGTCAATTAAAAATGAATCTAAGATTCTCAGTTTGAAGATTTCTATTTCGAGATTACCTTGAGATTATTCTGGATTAAGTAATTATAGACTATGTAATCATGCTATATGGATTTATTGGAAATTCTCTTGTGAAATTGTAGCGTCTATATTCCATTACATAATGTGAAATGATCAATGAGAACTTCCGCTAATTTGGGCTTTATCTGATAATAATTAAAGAAAGATTTTTTTATCAACTTAACTTTTGCTATTTTTTTTTAATGTTTTCTGAGAAAACTGAGATGTTCTTTAATTAAGAGGAGTTTCTTAAAGCACACTCTTAATAAATGTCATTTAAAAGTAATCTGAAATATTAAAGGAAACTGTAACAAATTGTAACAATAACAATAACGAACAATACTATATTTCTGTATTCACCCGAAGAGGATGCCAGTGGGCATCGAAACTGTTGTGGAAATAAACTCTGTCTATTAGTGTGAGTTTTATTGTCAAATACTGATGGACGGTGTGCAATTTTTGTCAAAATACATGATTTCAAAAGAAAGTGTCCTTTGACATAGCTGATAAGATTTTAGAGTGTCCTTAGACAGTACTTTAAAATTTACGTGGCAATAAAAGGAAAACTATCAGTAGAATGATAGTCCTTTACTATTATGTACACAATCGAAGAACATTTTTCAAAGAGTATCTAACTTTTATTCAAATTAAAATAGTTCGTTGTACAAACCGACATTAACATTAACTGATCCACTAATATTAATATCTTCTGTTGTGTTTTTACAATTTATTGAACAAATAATTGGTAACATGATCTATAAATTGTATAAAGTCTCTACATAAGACATTGGTGTTAAAGGATCAGTATATTACATTTAACTAAAATTACTATGAAAAGTTTATTGGCAAAAGAAAAAAATTAATGTTCATAATACAGTTTGCAATAATAAAAATATATAAAAAAAAAGGACCAAAAAATATACAAGTTATGAAATAGGTAATTATAAAACTAATAATAAAAACTAAAAGCAAAAATAGGGCTACTAAATAGAAGTTACAAGTAGTGAAAAATACCAATAACGATGTTAAGTCGAACTATAGACAACCATTCATACCAGGAAACCCATAGTTTAGACGATATAATGCCAGACCGATGAATAGCTTCGACAATTGTATTGTCTGACTTTTCAATTCTTCGCGTTAGACTGTACTCAGTACGTTTTGTTACTCCAGGGAGGCTCGAGGCGAATATTAGCGAAACTGAGCATCTTGGAAGTAATTTATGCGGCAATGTAAAAGATGTTCTAGAGCAAATTTATGGTTCTACCAGGACCTTTTTACAATTAGCACAAAGTTGCTGCCCATAAATATTAGTGCAGAAAGTACGGACAGAAAAAAGGGTGCCCTTTGGTTCACTTTTACAGAAACTGAAATTCTTTATAATCATGTTTGTCTTTTTACAGAAAAATGTTTTCTTATGTCTGAGTCGTCACTCAAGGAACTGACGATAATCTGACCCAGATACTTAAATTCTTGTACCTGCTCTGTTGACTCACCTTTCATCTTAAAAATCATATTAGCCGATTGACTTGAGCTTTTGGGATGGAACTGCATAACCTTAGGTTTAGCAACATTAAAATTAATATGGTTCTGCGAATATAATTCCCAAATTTTTATAAGAAGATTCAGACCTTTAACTGAAGGGCTTATCATCAGCATAGTTTAGGTTATTTATCCTCATGTTCTCTATACAACATCCCACTCTTACATCATTAAGAGAAATAATTAAACCATCAATATACACATTAAACAGCAGCGGAGATTGCAAAGAGCCTTGACTAACGCCACATGAAGAATCAAAACACTCAGACACTCTTACCATAAAGTTTGGCGAGTGTACCAAAATTTCAATATAGTTAATACATACAATGGAACATTCCTGTCTTTTAATTTTTAAAATAAAATATTGTGATTCACTCTATCATATACTTTGTTTATATCCAAAAAACTATAAATAGTTGAATTACTGTTATAGTATTTAAATACAGTCTCCTTCAGATCAGTAGGACTTTTTTATTAGGAGATATTCATAAATAATAATTTAATCGGCGTAGATATCTTTAAATTATTGAATTGTTTTCACAGGCCTGCGAATGAGAACTTTGTAAGAGTTGTTTTCTTACTAATAACTGATTTTATATAATTCAACTACGCTCATTTCGAATAAGGTGTCCATTTTTTTTCTATCACGTAAGGATTTTATGCAAACTGGAAGGGAAAAAACCACATAAATAAATATTAATTATTTCAATTTACATTAGGTACCTATTTCGCTTTGTTATACTAATTACAAATGCAAACAACTTTAAAAAGAAAAAAGACTATTAACGTCAATTACATATTCATCTTTATTTGTCCTGAGTTTTCTTGCGAGATCTATGCCTTTTAGTCTCGAATGTACGCGCTGTTCCTTTTCTTTTATGTAATAATTCTGGAGTATCTCGTTTCACCATCCCGCAGTAATCAGCCATCATGCTGATGTCCCACCTTTCCTGATATTCTCTTCTCCATTTCTTTGATGTCTTGATGAAACCAAGCATTTATAAGCATTTACAGTCAGTAGTTTTTAATCAAAATTTAATGAAAATTACTTACATATGTAATACGAAATATGACATTTTGCGAAAAATCTGTACGTGATGGGGAAAAATGAATATTATTTTCGGAATCAGCATGCAAAAATTACTATAGAAGTGATAAAATATTTCGGACAACAAAACCATCGCAGGCCTGTGAATTATTTGCTCGACAAACTGTTTCTTTAATCTCAGTAAAAGTTAGATACATTAAAAAAAAAAAAATTCCACTTCCTAATTAAAGAGCATATCGGGTTTCTTTGAAGATCTCATCCGATCTTTGCCTATGAAGCTGTATTTTTTTTTTAAGCGAATTAATTAGAAATTTTTATTTAAAATTTAGTTGTAAAATATTTTTAGAAAATTCTAATAGGGATTAATCTGATGTTTTAATTAAATATATTTTTAGTTTTTGTTATTTTTTTTATGTTATATCAACTTTCATTGGTTTCATTATTTCAGTGAAGTTACACCCAGTCCTAGTAATTGTGTCATTATTATTATTATTTTATATTATTATTATTATTATAAAATAATGAAGTTACACCCAGTCTTAGTAATTGTGTCATTATTATCATCATTATTATAAATTAATGGTGACTTCCAAGGGGTCGCGTACAAATGACCCAGGATTAGAGATAGCTCCGGGTCATACGCTTTAGTTCTTGAATTTTCCGTTTTCAGTATGTGGATCAGATGTATTTTCAGTAAAAAAATGATTTCATTAGTAAAGTAATAATTTTTCTTGGAGGATATAAACCATTGTTTTATTACTTGCTTAGTTTATACAGTTAAAATCTTTCATACTCCAATAGTTCCTGTTTATTAAGAACAGACTACTTTGTTCCGGAAATACAGATCTTAAAGTTATGTTTATGTTAGTATGAATGTCGAAGTTATACGACAAAGAAAGCCTGTTTTATATCTCCTAAAAATTCCTATTGTGAAATAGAGACTCTAAGGTCTAGAAATGGTTCACATAAATAAGAAAACGAGTCTTAATGGTTGGAATAGCTTCTGTTTCGGAAGGATTTGCTATTCAAGCAGTGTTAAAGTAAGGCAAAGTTAATTTCCTTTGAATCGCTTTGAAGTATCTCAGACTGGTTTTCACTTATTCTCTTCTATTTAATACGAATTTAAATAATATTATAGTTATAGTTACTGCTACAATTTCAGTTACAGTTACATTTATGCAATTGTTATGGTTACAAATGCGAATTAATCGTCTTATCCGGAGGTTTGATTGGAATTCCAGAGAGTCAAAAGTCCCTTACAAATAAGTAACACTGTTTGGCTGCAACTTCAAATAAAAGCGATTACGAATTAGACGCGTGTATCGAGTGAATATTGCAATTTACTCGAGTCTTCAGTGAATTTAACTACATCAGTTCGATTTCCCCGCGAACATTAATCTTCTCTTTCAAGTCAATCTATCATCATTGACGACAACCGCACCCATTTTCGCACCAACCATTTCCCCGTCGTTCCAAACCGTTAAGAATGGACAAAACGGGCGCCGGAAGAAGGGCCTTCCTCCATCCATTATGAACGTACAAAGCGTGACGTCATCAAAGATAACGAATGAGTTTTCCTAAGTGGTTTAACGATCATCTTCCGGTCGGTCAAACTGAGTAATCCCTTTCCCGCCATCTTCCACTGATCATTTTCCATGATCTGAGCTGGACTCTGGACATGACTTTCTAATTCTGACTTTAAGTAAGGATAAAAGGTATGAATCTTTTAAACTATGTCCCCCCCCAGAGCTTCAGAGAGGGGGGGCATAGTTTAAAAGGTCAATATTAGGGGGGAGATAATTTAACAGGTTTTTACTTATCTTATTTACATAATAGAATTTTTAAGATATGTATATAAGATACATATCTTGAAAATTATATTATATTCTATCATATTTCCGGTTTATAGAGAACTATTATTTACATAGGATAAAATTTGAATGCCCGGTTAGGTCAACTGTACAGTTGACATTGCTGTTGACAGGGCTGTACGCCCTTGACGATTGGTTAGGTTTAGTCCTGATATTTTCGTTAAAACTAACGCAAATATCACGACTAAACCTAATCAATCGTCAAGGGCGTACAGTTGACCTAACCGGGCATTCAAATTTTATCCTATGTAAATAATGCTTCTCTATTTATTATATGTTTGCAATAAATAATAAATTTGTTGTTATTGTTTTCTTATCTTATTTTGGTTAATTTGCAGAGTTTAAACTTTGGGGGGGGGGGGGGAATATAGTTGAAAAGATCAATATTGGGATGGTGATTGTTGAAAAGAGTATGTTGGGGGGGGGGGGTAATAATTTAAAAGATCCAAAGTATACACTACTTAAATAATAGTATTCGTTTTAACTATCATACACACACAACACACACACACACATATATATATATATATATATATATATATTATATATAATATATATTATATATATATATATATATATATATATATATATATATATTGCATGAAAGGTTAAATTTGCATACTTTTCGCTTTAAAAATAGAGTTCCGAATACAAAGACATAAAAAGTATGCAAATAAAAGCAATTAATCCTAAGTCTTACTTTTAGTTTTGTTTTTTCGTCTTCTTTTAACAAAAGTTCATCATTAATGATATAAAAAGTATATATATATATTTTCTTTTTAATTGGGGTTGTTTAACCTCCTTCGCAACATCTAAGGTCATATGACGGAGGGGACCTACTGCTTTACGTGGGATCCGAACCACGGGTCGCTACGTAATCTGGGCGCAGAGGACGGTCTCCCATCCAACTACTACCAAGACCCAATGTCGCTTAACTTCGCTGATCTCCGAGAAGCGGTGTTACGACATCGGCCAATACGTAGCCCATATATTAATATATATATATATATATATATATATATATATTGCAAAAATTGCCCCACCATGGTTTGAACCCCCCCCCCCCCCCAACCTCTTGAATAGGAGATGAAGGCGTTAGTCATTCCATTACAACGGAATAAAAGTTAATAGAACCTGCTATACATTTAAATAACCTAGGAAACGCATAAAATTTTCCCGTCCAGAGGTATTTTACGTGTTAACCCTCCCGCACTCGAGGTAATGACCAGCATTTCATTCCAATTATCTGGTGCAACGCTAGGGCCCCATAAATGGAATAACATGCATGAACATGCACGATTTTGCATAATGCAAAAGTATTATGCGCTCTCACGTTTGTTTAAGTGTATAACAAGTTGTGTTAACTTCTATCTCGTCAAAGTGTAGTGGCTGGCGCCCTCACTTATTCGAGAGATGGTTGGAGCAATTTCTTCATTATGCAAAATCGTGCGTGTTCATGCATGATATTCCAAATATACATGAAAATGAAATGAAAATGAAATGAAAATGAAACGGTTTATTGGCAGACTATAGTCCATATGACAAATATTATTAATACAATGACAGTTCATATACTAAGGATAGAAATATATACAATTTATTAGAAATAATACTGCAATGTCGAAGTTAAGTGGAGCTATACCAAGAAGTCCATAGCTTAGAGCCACGCTTCTCAAACTAGGGGTCGCGTAAATATTATTAGGGGTCGCAGAAACATTTGAAAATATTATTTTTTTCATAAATATACAGTGTTAGTACCTATTGCTTTTATGACATTGAGTGAAGGGTCGCGAAAAAATTTGTCTGATCCAAAGGGGTCGCAAGTGAAAAAAGTTTGAGAAGCCCTGGCTTAGAGGATAAATGGCAGGACTCATGGATAGCTTGGATGATCAGGTTGGTTGATTTTGTAATTCTTTGCATTATACTGTGTTGAGCACGTCTTATTACCTCCGGGAAGCTCGGGACATTGCGGGTAGCAAACATTTGCGAAGCTGAGCATCTCGGGGGTAATTTATGTAAGAGTCTAAAAGACCTGTTGTACAGCAAATTTAGGGTTCTGCCAGAACCTTTTTTATAATTCACCCAGAGTTGCTGTCCGTATATATTACTGCAGAAAGTACGAGAGTGTCTTTAGCTTCACTTGTACAGAATCGAAAGTTCCTTATGGTCATATTCGCTTTAGCACACAGGCTTCGAGATTGTTTTCTTATATCCGAGTCATCACTCAAGGAGCTGGTAATAGTTTGACCCAAATACTTAAACTCTTGTACTTCTTCAATTACTTCACCATTCATTTTAAACCTTATATCAGCTGGCTGATTACAGCTTTTAGGATGAAATTGCATAACCTTAGTTTTTGTCACATTAAAAAGAATATCATGTTCCTGCGAATACACTTCGCAGACGTTTAGTAGCCGATCCAGACCTTTAACCGAGGGACTTATTAACACCATATCATCGGCATAAACTAAGTTATTTATTCTTGTGTTATCTATACAACATCCCACTGTTGCCTCATTAAGTGAAGCAATTAATCCGGCAATATACACATTAAA
>JAJOZX010003096.1:300000-302500 GCA_023014485.1 Bathynomus jamesi | reverse complement strand
CATTTAATTAATGTCGTATATTTTATTGTATCACATCTTCCCAGTTCACCATTGTATAATTCATCGCTGCTCTTCCAGTACGTGCTCTACCGTAAAATTTACATTCCAATATGTGCTAACTAACGAAAATATCACGACCTAACCTAACCAATCGTCAAGGGCGTACAATTGACTTAACGATTGGTTGTTAGGTCGTGATATTTTCGTTAGTTAGCACATATTGGAATGTACATTTTACGGTAGAGCACGTATTGGAAGAGCACCAATTCATCTGATAAAAGAGTTAGTTTGATTCTACAGAAAATTTTCAATTCTCTTGCGGTGAAACAGTACAGCCATAACTTGCGTGAAGTCCACAATTTGGCCCGTATTACTTCTCTGACAATAAACCTGATCATTATAAACAGTATATATTAACCACCTAAGGCAATCACACACCCCTAGAACTCAGACCAAATCCACATTTAATTTAGTCACAATTCTTAAATTTGTAAAGGCCATGTAGCTTACACGTTGAACATCAAGGTTGACTTTACCAGCTATATCGTACTTGACTAATAAAGTAGAAAATGTTTACTGTTTGTACAGGCATCAAAAGAACTTCGCTGAAAAGTTAAAACTTCCAAAAGTTATTATTGGCTGTAAAATAACCATACGGGAGACGCTTTAGAATTTTTATGACTGGATATCAAATAACTGGCCTTCCGGGACACGCCCCTTTCTACAAAAGAACACGAGTGAAAATGAAAATAAGGATGTAAGAATAAGCGTAATCCTGCATTTCCCATTCCCTATATAGTTGTGAAGTTGTGTGTGAAGTTGTGAAGGGAGGGCATATAAGTTACAATTTATATTTAAACTCTTTCATATATTTTGCGTGAGAGAAATGAAGCTGCCAAATATGCACTAATTTTCTAAGTAAACAAACTTAAATGTTTCCTTTTTTTCTTTTTTTGATAACAAAATAATTCATAAACTACAGGATGTAGTCATGCTCTGTTTCTCACTCCCCATTCCCTCCCCCCTCCACGCCCCCACATATCCAACTGCACAATAGAAAATTCCGAGCAAGTGTAGTTTACGTCCCCCTGACGCAAAAGGTTAAGTTGTGATATTTTCGTTAAAACTAACGAAAATATCACGACTTAACCTAACCAATCATCAAGGGCGTACAGTTGACCTAACCGGGCATTCAGTTGACCTAACCGGGCATTCAGTTAACCTACATTAAATATATAAAGAATGCCCGGTTAGGGCATTTATAGCTTTGTTTACGGTCGGTAGGTTATCTCCTAGATTACCAACCTCTTTCTAACCAACCAACCTTTCTCTTTTTAAGATATTGCTTCCCAGTGTTAATCACTTTAACATATTGCTTCCCAGGAGGGATCACTTTAACATATTGCTTCCCGAATGCTTTGGGAAGCAATATGTTAAAGTGATCCCTTTCGTGTACTTCTGAATAAATGAAAGGCCTTGGAATCATTTTTCTTTTTCCTTGTGGGTTTGCATTATGTATATATAAATTGACGATTGGTTAGGTTAAGTCGTAATATTTTCGTTAGTTTTAACGTTTTATTTGATTAGGTATACGCGGACAAAGGTGGGGAAGGCAAACTACACTAGGATAATGTAGGGGAACGTAAACTACACTAGGCACCACAGGGGGACATACTGTAAACTACACTTACTCCAAAAATTCTGTTGAATCAGTGCATTCAGTATCTAAACTATGATATTTAGGTGAATTTTTTTACAGATATTCTTTGCAACATAATATGATCATATATTATGTAGGAATATTATTATAATTTCTAATATAAAAATAAAACGTGAAAAAAATGTGTCGTTGTTAAAACGAGACACAACACTCGTGCAAACGAAAAAAGTTAGATTTTAACTACCGCTGTTGTAAAGAAATTAATATTAATAAACAAGGTGTAGTCGTGTATCAACGCGAACCTCTCCTTATTAGTCTAGGTCAGTGCTGTCCAACTTCTATAAAGCGCGGCCAAGATGTTGCCTATAATCATACACTGTTGGTTAATACGACTTAGGAATCCGCTGAATGTTGTTCTCCCTACTAGAAATGACAAAATAGGGAAGAACATTCAGAAATGAAATTTGGCAAACGTCCATTCCGCGGGCCGCATGCCGCAAGTTGGACAGCGCTGGTCTAGGTTACAGAATCCTAAGCCAGTGACAACGTTTCTCAACAGAGTGAAATATACTAGGTAGCTGAATTTCACTCAACTGAGAACTAGTACTTACTACGCGTAACAGGTAGAGGAAATGTAAAAAGACAAATCTGATTACAAGATGGCTTAATTTTTTACTGGGTGGACAATCATTGACGGTGGATCCAGCTGTCTGAAATGCTGATATGTCAGGACCTTATTGCTCTTATTTGCGAAGGTCTCCAAAATAAATAAGTTAGAGTTACAAGGAGTTACAAGGAAAAGAAGTACCTCAAAAGGCCTTGCGGCCCATACCGAGGAGG
>JAJOZX010003096.1:187500-295000 GCA_023014485.1 Bathynomus jamesi | reverse complement strand
CATACATTTTTATTTTTTTTGTTCATTAGGAATAATTAGAAGGGGAAAAAACTTTATTTCTACAAAATACTTATCTACTCTATTCTTAGACATGTTAACGGTAGGCAAGTGTGTGAGCGTGTTTTCTGCAATTGAATGTCTGTCTTGTGTATACAGTATGTTTGCCAACTCTTTGAATGTCGCCGAGTGTCATTTTGTTTATGCGGCAAATAATATATTGAGTCGTTCATACTTCGCGGTGTTGTGCCGTCACGAGAGTAGAAAAATCTCTTTCTGGCAAGGAGTATTAGTGGGAGGTACACGTGTATTTGTTCCTTATGGAGAATGAGAGTTTTTCCTGGGTGATCACCCATTGTTGCTACGGCGAATTTAAGTCTCCCACTTGGAGATATTTATGATGCAATTAAGAAATGTGTTCCTCAGTGGTTGTCCATGCTATGTGGGGCACAATCAACCAGAGAGATTTCTCTAAAGTGGGGGCAGGATTAAATATATATGAGTAATTGTTTAATCAAACTTCTGCAGGGTTACGTTGTTACGTTGTAATAATTTTTTCAAAATATTTATCTAAATCGATTCTTAAAATATATGAGGGGACAGTCTTAAACCCTCAATGTATTCAGAACTTTACACCTTGGCTTCAAATAACCTCCGATTGAAATTGGTTCCAGATATTAACTAATTTATAAGGGAAGAAATTACCGTAGATGGATGTACTAAATATTTTCAGTTCCAATTTAAAGCTATTATTTCTTGTCGGATTGGTGTTAAATGAGAACAATTTCCTGTAGTCTTTATAATTTTCTGAATTAGTCAGGTTGGAAAGTGACTTAAGGAGTTTGTAGACTCTATTTCTTTTTTAGTAATATCATTGTTAATTTCATTGTCAAACCACTTCGTGTTCTTGGGTGCAAGGAGGAAACTATTTTGGTGAGTACAGAAGTGTCCTGTAATACAGTAAACCTTCGTCCAATGAGTGTTTGTCCAGCGCGAATTTGCTTATACACGGAAAAATAATTGCGAACAATTATTTGCCGAAAGCGGAAAATTTGATTATACACGGTCTGCCAAACACGCTCTAATACAGTAGTACTGTCCACGTGCCAATGCGCGCTCTAGTGTTTTCTCCTACACTCTCCAACACTCCCGCATCTCCTTCCCTCTCGCATGACCCCTCGCATCACCCTTTGTCTCAGTCCTGTTACCGCGTTAAGTTCAGTGAAGTTGTGTTGGATTGTTTTTGTCGTATTTTGCCGTTGTTTTGCTATTACCCTTAGACAACAGTATGGCACCAAAACGTAAAGCATCTGCAAGTGATAGTGAAGAGAAGAAAAGTCGTAAGGTTATGACATTACCCGAAAAAATAAAGATCCTAGATAAGTTGCGTGGTGGTATGAGCATAACATCACTTGGCCGCGAGTATCACATGAGTCTACCATCCACACCATCCGAAAGAGTGAAGAAAAGATACGTGCTATTTTCATTTAATATATTTTTATTTATCATATGTAAATATCATTATGTTTATGATTTTATTATGTTCTTATTTCGTACAATATAGGTAGGGAAATTCATTTATACGTGAATAAAAAATCTACGTATCTAAGTATTAATGGGAGGCTTTACACGGCCGCGTTCACGTATCCCCATTTATCCCATAAGGTATTAAGTTTGTCCAACACGGATTTACCTAACGCGCCGTTCTCGAGGAACCTAACTCCTGCGTTGGACGAGGGTTTACTGTATTGTAAATTAATTCCTGTATGAGCTCCAGGTGACTGATATCCAGGGCCGGCGAGAGCTGCCACGGGCCCCGGGGAAGGATTGGTATATGGGCCCCCGTGTTTACTCAGTATTTTATTATGAATGTTTTTTTGTGTACATAACAAGCAAATTGATTATATGTCCAAGTCACTATTCAAAACATACAGTATGATAATCTCTATAAAATGTATGTTCATTAATTTTATTTCCTCTCTGTTATTTAATCAATTACTTTATTAATAGTTTTAGATTTTATCCCCCCTTTTTCCGGGCCCCCCTAGAGGTCCGGGCCCCGGGAATATAACCCGGTTTTCCCGCCCTCTCGGCGGCCTTGCTGATATCTATGGTTATTAGAACTTCAAAAGTGTTTAAACTACTTTCGAAACTTTCAAAATATCCTCTAGAGAAATCCAACTTTTGCGCGTCTTTTCTCGAGTACTAACTGAAACCCTGGGATCAAACTTAATCAAATTGTGATCGCTGTTACTCAAAGTTTCATCAATAGTAAGGTTATAGACTAGGTCATCTTCGCTCGTGAATATGAGATCTAGTTTTCTATTACCTCCAGTAAGACCGTCAACTCACTAACTTAATAATTATCATCTGTAAATTCAAACAGTCTCGAGCCCTCAGCATCAGCTGTTTGGTTTTCCCAGAGAGAGAGAGAGAGAGAGAGAGAGAGAGAGAGAGAGAGAGAGAGAGAGAGAGTTACAAGGAGTCACAAGGACAAAAGGAAGCCTCAAAGACCTTCCGGTCCACTCTGGGAGGTTCCTGTTATTAAACAAGTTTATTTTTCTTTCGACTATCCTAGCAGTAGTAGAAAACTGGATAGAAAAGTAGAAGGCTCTTTCCCCACCCTCCGCTCCCTCCCTGCCAGAGGGAGGTACGGAAAAAGGTTGAAGAAAATACCTTGACCCTGGAAAAGTAGCCAAGGAAATTTTACAGGAAAGTAGAGAATATATAAATAGCTCTATATTTAGCATGCTCACAGAGACACCGTGCAAGCGAATTCCTGCAGAGTTATGTTATGTTTTAGTCTTAAACTATGAGAGAATTCAATACTTTGTCTAGCCTATTTTAAACACATTTACACTTTGACTGGAAACAACCTCTGAGGGAAGTTGGTTCCAGATATTAACTATTTTATAGGAAAAGAAATTTCCGCAGACAGAGGTCCTAAATGTCTTTAGTTCCAGTTTAAACCCATTATTTCTTGTCGGATTGGCATTAAGTGAGAATAAGTTCCTCTAATCTACCCTGTCTATTCCATTGAGCATCTTGAAGACTTGAATAAGCTGACCCCACAACCTCCTCGTCTCTAAGGTAAACAGATTTAGGCGCTCCAATCTCCGTTGGTAGCTTTGCATTCTCATTGAAGGGATCAATTTTATAGCCCTTGCTTGTACTCTTTCTAACCTTTCTATGTCCTTCCTGAGGGATGGAGACCAAAACTGCGCACAGTATTCCAGTTGAGGTCTGACTAGTGAATTATAAAGAGACATTACAGTCTCCTTGTTCCGAAATTGGAACTGTCTTTTAATATAACCTAATATTTTTAAGGCCTTCTTTTCAAGAGAGAGAGAGAGAGAGAGAGAGAGAGAGAGAGAGAGAGAGAGAGAGAGAGAGAGAGAGAGAGAGCGTGTTTGTGTGTGTGTGTGTGTGTGTGTTGAGAAGGGAGCCGCGAGGTATTAACCTTCATGAAAAGCAACTGCTACTAATGCCAAATACATTCTGGGCTAGCGAAGGGGTAACTTCAAGAAAGATAGTGATTTTAATTAACTCATTTTGTTCTCCCCTCACTGCGGAAGTGCACGTCCGACTCAGGCGTCACTGGACGATGACGCTTGTCATTCATTCACTCACAACTATGCGAGTGAATGACAACTACTCCAACCCTCTGGAATGGAGTAGTTGTGTTTGAGAGACAACAGCAGTGGGGAGATTAAGTTTAGCTATTTATTTTTTTAAGTTATCTTTTCACCAGAATCAAGTACATCTGCTATTATTGCCTGCTTCAAATTATTCATACTGCGTAGAAGAGGGGATTTTGTGTGGGTTCACCACTCTTGGTTACATTAAGTAACTTTCGGGAAGTAGTAGTTTTGCATGACATTATTGACAACAATATCGTTTGCAAACGTTACATAGATGATTTTTTTGTGATCATACCCATCAAACTGAATCCTAATGACATCTTAAACAAGCGCAACGATTGTGTTCCATCAATTTAGCTTCAAATCTGAGACTAAAAATAATAGATATTTTGATAAAAGATCATATTCAAAATCTATAGAAAGGATATACTGTACTGTACATTAGTGTTGAAAACCGGTTTGTAAAAACCGGTTTTCAACCGGTTTGTAAAATTCCCCTAAAAATCGAAAACCGAAAGAAAAAACCGGTTTTATCGATTGATTTTTATTTGGCTCAAACTTGCGCGAACGTGCAGCTACGCGCTACAGCGCACAAAAAATAACTTCGAATACATTACCTATTAAGTTAAATTGTGACAAACTGGCAACTACTCTTCAGTATAATTTTTGCCTATCTGGCAACTCGATCTTCAGTTTGTCTCATCATGTAGGCTGTAGTGTAGAGTCAGTCGACTAAAGCCCTATTCGCAGTATAAGACCCTTAATGCCCTTTGTTTCTTAAGATGTCATTTCCAAAATAGGGATAAAATCTAAATTAATTTATATATTTTTTCTTACACGAAGAGTCAATTTTCTGTTTTCTAGGTAAAGTTTTTTTTATTAAAAATTTTTATTTCAATGTTTTTTTCCAAAATAGAGCTAAATTTTATTTTTATTCTTTATAATTTTTTTACAAAAAGAAGTTTATTTCTTTCTAAGTATAGATGTTTTATTTTAAAAAGTTATTTCAAATCTAAATTGTTTGAATAATGTATTATTTTGGCTAAAATAAAATATGTCAAAGTTGTCATTTTCTTATTCATATGCATACATATGATGCTGCATTTTTGCATTCTTTTGACAAAAAAATAGGCGATAAGCTATGCTTGTTAAGAATTAAAGTCAGTACCTTTCAATTGTGGCTTTTAAAAATTACTATACTTTCCGGTCATAACAGGTTAAAACCGGTTTTCAAAAAACAGATCGATTAAAAACCGGTTTGTAAAGTTTCGATTATTTTTCAACACTACTGTACATTGTTATACACAGTGCAATGGCTCTCTCCTCATTCTTCTCAAACGAAAAAAAGCATCTAAGGTTTATTTTTTAGAATTTTCAGAATTTGTAAGTCGGCCATTTTTGGATGATGAATTTTCAAATGTCAATAACATATTTAAAAAACTGGATTACCTTTTCCAAATTCTTCAACAAAACATTGCACTAGTACGTACATTACTATGAAAATATCGTATTCGTCTTTAAAATGTGACTTCAAGACTAATAATATGATCACACTACCTTACTCTGACGCTTCTTCCTTGAAACCGCACCAACCTAAAGGTGGGTACCAATTCACGATATTATCAGACCGAGACACGACATTGACAAAGAAAATAATGCTAGAATATAAAATTAATTGTCTTGATTGTCCAAAGTTTCGTGTCAGTGAAACTTTTGATTTTAATAAAATAGTATACAAACATTCTTACAGCCTGAGAATTGATTAATGATTGGTTGGTGACAATAACTCCGTATACTACAAACAAAAAGAATCGATTTTAGGTATACCTAATTTTAACTTTTAAAACTTCACTAATTTTTTTAAAATTAAAAATAATGACAAAAGAAATATTCTGAATTTCCTTTTATTAAATTGAGTTTTTAACTAATAATATTTTAACTAATAATTTTTTCCAAGGAATTATTATTATTAATTATTATTATTATTATTATTATTATTATTATTATTATTATTGGATACGTTTATTTTAAGAGCAACATAATCATATTTAGGTACAGAAAATGCAAAACCTTAAATAAAGAACCTATTTACTATTCTTTCATACTCTGTTCACTTTTTTGTTTGATTTTTCAGTTTTACAGACCTGAATGAAGATATCATAAGATTGTTTATCGAAAGTCTTGTCTTCTTATAATGAAAAAATTATAATATGTAAAAAAAATGTATTTCTTTTGGAATTCATTTTTCTTTATCAATTTTCCAAGGTCTTTTTGAATTTAACTTTCGTGTATATATATATATATATATATATATATATATATATATATATATATATATACAGTATATATATATATATATATATGAAAACACATCATTATTCCTGCATTATCGATTTTATGACAAACGAAATAAAAAACGTGTCCCTCAGTTTGACGTGATATTATGAACTCATTTATTAGTGAATCTGGAGAGCAAACATCTACATTCCAGGGCGGCGGTCGCCAACCACAGTAAATTAAAATGCGTAAACATAGACGGGTAGAGTCGTGACGGGCCAAGCCAGTGGTAAAAAAAGGTAACAACCTGGAAACTCATTCCCCACTGTGTGGAGATGCCAGTGCCCCAATGGTCACCTGAGTTGGATCATTGACAGGGTGAGTGGCCGGCCCAACCCAAACCAGGAGCGAACTCAGGTCCTCACCGCCCAGAGTGCGACACAGACACCACTGAACTACTAGAGCCCATACCTACTAGTGCAGTGGTACTTACGTAATTTATTAAAAGGTATCCAACTTATTTAATAAAACTCTTAACTTAGATATAGGGCCTAATACGATACAATAATTTTCAGATGTTGAAACCACTTTGGGAGCGAGTCATGAGGATAAAAACGTTCTTCTAGAATATGAAACATGTTTCATTATACCGAAACGTAGGCAACATACTCTCCGAATATCAAATTATTTATTAAAATTAAATGAACAAAATTATAACTTAAAAATGTTCCATTTTTCAGTTCTGAAAAGTATATTTTTTAAATGAAAAAATAAATTTTCTCAAGTACATGCAGGAAGCAAAGCCAGCGGGCCAAGTCGTTCGAACGGCCGCTAGCGGCCAAGCACTGATCTAGAATCTTTCTCTCAACTCCTGAAAGGGGTATCTTGTGACGCTTATGACCTACAGGTACGCAGGATAATAAAATTTTTTCGAGGAAATTTTGAAATGTAAAGAGAAGTTAATGTCAATGATAAATATTGCTGAACACACAATCAGTCTGTAACAAACAAGTATATTACTAGTTTCTGGGAATATTTGTAGTAGAAAAACAAATCATATTAAATATTATTTGTGTGTGTGTGTGTGTGTGTGTGTGTGTGTGAAAGAGAGAGAGAGAGAGAGAGAGAGAGAGAGAGAGAGAGAGAGAGAGAGAGAGAGAGAGAGAGAGAAGACTTGTAGATATTGTTTTTTTTAGTAATCGAAAGAAAATAAAAAAAAATAGTAAATCTCTCAAATAAAAATTGAGTGATACGTTCATATATCGTGTCTCTAAAATACCATTATTTTCAATAGTCGGAATCAGATTGGTAAAGTGCTTGAAGGCAAACGAAAAAAATATTATTTTCCTTGGTTTAAACTCATTATTGTTTAAATAAATTTAATAGTTTGAAGAAAGTGCTTGTCTGACTCAGATGTTCTGGAGATGATTTGAGAGAAACGAGCTTCGTGTTGGAGGACACACGAGAGGTTTAAGTCAACCTCTACACAAAGCATTCAGTGAGTCATCGAAATGTTTTTCCATAAATCACTGACTCACAATGAAGGGTTTTCATTTTTTTTTTTTTTTACTTTTTTCAAGGTGGTTTATTACACTGTAAAAACACGGAAACCGTTTAGGGAATTTCACTCAAAATTTCAATTTAAAACACGAATGGTGATAAATGTTCATTAATTTTGTTCAATGTCCTGTATCCATATTTTATCCACAGGAGTCGACGCATGATTTAAAATTAATGGATCATATACATATATATATATATATTTAGTAATGATACTGCAAGCTGCTCGTTCCCTGAATGGATGTGTGGGCAGAGCGGTGATTTGGGTAAAACAGGGGCGACGTCAGTGTTTTAACACCGCTTTTCGTTGATCAGCGAAGTTAAGCGATATTGTGTCTGCGTAGTAGTTAGAGGGAAGACCGTCCTCTGCGTCCGGATGATGTAAAGACCCGTGGTCGGATTCCACGTAGAACTGTAAGTCCCCTCCATCATATGCCCGTATATATTGCAAAGGAAGTTAAACAACTTTATCAAAACCAACAGAACCCAACCGTTAGGTTAAGTTAAATTAGGTTTGGTTAGTTAGGTTTTTAGATATATGGATTTAAAGAAGTATATACTTCGCTTATGAGATGTGTGTGTGTGTGTGTGTGTGTGTGTGTGTGTGTGTTTGACATACGCACATCAAAGAACGTATGTTAAATTAATACATATATTCATATTTCGTTAGAATTTTCAACAAATTTTCTGCGAAGCGAAGTTTCCATTCGGTTCGAAACGTTTGAAACATTTCGTACTGTAAATATGCAAATAAAGTTTACGTGAAAGACTCAAACCAAAGACAGTTGCGGGAAGTTAATCCGAAGTATTCCCAGAGGAGAAAACAAAAAAATGATATGGAAATTCATTTACTAGAACGCCTAGACACTATTTGGGTATTTGCAACGGTGAGGAATACAAGAAAGCTTAAATTTACTTCAGTTCTAATTTAAAGATTTCCTTTAGTTATTTCTCTTTGTCTTTAATTCAGAATGGAAGTGAGTTTTCAGGTGACGTTATTTACGGTCTCAATGTTTATATTTATTGTTGAGTGCTCGTAGAGTAGGCGGAGGAGGAGTACATTGTTCGTCTCTGTCCGGTGTTGCGTGAGATAGGAAAGCTTTGATTTAAATTTCTTTATTTATGGGGATAAATAATTACCTTCATTATTTAGATGCATTCGAGGTAATGGATCTTTTCCTTTATAGCACCCCTAATTTATTTTTTCTCGGTTAGGTTAACTGTAGGTCCTTGACAATTGGTTAGGTTAAGTCGTAATATTTTCGTTAAATTATTCGTTTCATTAAAATACTCGTTAGTTTTAACGAAAATATCACGACTTAGCCTAACCAATTGTCAAGAGCGTACAGTTGACCTAATTGGGAAAGAAGAAATTGGGGGTGCTTAAAGGAAAAAGATCCGAGGTGTCCAGAATTACCAGATTCAAAGCTAAATATCTAAATCCTATTTAGGACCAGTATACATGAATATGTGTAGAAGTAGGGGTCAGTATAAGGCGGCCATAAGGCGATGTAAACAGGAAGAAGAGTCTATTCGAGCATCAAAAGCTCGCATAAATAAAGATAATAACAAATTTTGGAAATTTGTTAAGAATCAAACGGGTGTCAAAAATGTCCTCCCTCCGACAATCGATGGAGTGTCGGGGGAGGATGAAATTGCAAAGCTGTGGAAAAACCACTATTCTAACATTCTTAACAGTGTGAGTAGAGATAATCTTAAGATAGATTGCAGCGAAACGATTGTGGGAGGGACAAGGGAAAATACTTTGATATCATTTTCTGAAGTAAAGAGGTTAATTAAAGAGTTAAAGACTGGTTCTGCGTCAGGGGTAGATGATTTATCGAATGAGCACTTAAAATATGCAAATGACGTAGTATGTCTGCATATATCATTGCTCCTATCAGCCATGCTTGCTCATAGCTATATCCCTACAGAGTTCATGAGGGTATATATCTTGCCCCTGGTCAAAAATAAGTACGGAAACATTCTGTCCAGCAATAATTACAAGCCTATTGCTGTCGCTTCCTGCTTCTCGAAACTACTAGAAAAACTCTTGTTACTTCGATTAAATGATTTCCTATGGACATCTCCTAATCAGTTTGGCTTTAAAAGGTCCCACTCAACTGACCTGTGTATCTATGTACTTAAAGAAACAATATCTAAGTACATTGACAGTAATTAAACTATTTATAGCTGTTTCCTAGATATAAGTAAGGCATATGATAGGTTGAACCACAATATTTTATTTGAAAAACTAGAAGACAGGAAGGTTCCCATGTACATATTAAACATATTGAAATTTTGGTATTTCCACCAATCTTTCACCATTAGGTGGGGCAATGTACTATCCGAGTGTTTTGGCTCCTCTTGCGGGGTGAGACAAGGCTCCTTGCTCTCCCCTATGCTGTTTAATGGGGTTTGGTATGATTGGTCCAATGACGATTAGTCTAAGGCCGATTCGTCCAAATGATATAATTGGTCCAATGGTCGATTCGTCCAATGGATGATTGGTCCAAATGCATATTTTTATTAAATATTAATAAGTATATAATAAGTATATAATAAGCAACTTTGTTATGAAATATATTAAAATATGAGTATATTAATAAATCTATAACACATACAAGTTAATGCGAATGTATACACGCTGCACACACACGCACTCGTATATATAATATATATATATATATATATATTATATATATATATATATATATATATTATATATATATATATATATATATATATATAACTGCTTTGACATGTAAGACTAACGCTTAATTTAGACTAATTTAAACTAAGACAACAATAGAAGTTACATTTGAAACCAGCTTTAAGGTTTAGTTAGTAATCTCCTAGATTTTGTACTGTCGTACCTTTTTTCTCTCCAAAATTAGTCACCCTACCCATGGAGTCCGTTGTGTGCGAAACTGTGAAATCTGAAAGAGGAAAACCAAAGCTTGCAGTGAGTGGCTATTTATTTACAATGCGAGGGAAGAGGATTCAAAAGACAACTCAGAAGGAAACATATTATTGGCGATGTGAGAAGAGAATCTGTAATGCTACTGCAGTTACACATTATCGAGAAAATTGCCATTTCTTAGTGAAAGTGAGCACACTTGTGGATCTGCGGAAGCTAGTCGTTTTCATGTAGTGAAGTGCCATAATGAAATTAAGCAAAAAGCCGAGGACACCAGTGAAAAACCTTCTCAAATCATTCAAGGGGTTGTTAGTCAAGTCAACTCATCCATCGTACCATATATTGGGAAGAAGGAAGCATTAAAGAAGTTGGTAAGCAGAGTACGAAAAGATAGCCCTCTAGAGCCGACAAATTTAGATGACTTATCTATTCCAGAGGAATATAGGAGAACACTTTCTGACGAATTATTTTTAGTTAGAGAATCAAGCATTGGAAATGACAATTTTGATATTTACTACCTCTTTTAATTTGAAGAAACTTGAAGCAGCACATTTTTGGATTATTGATGGAACCTTTAAAACCGTTCCAACAATTTTTACTCAGTTGTACACTATTCACGGACCCGCTGGACCGCATGAAAGAAGCTGTATTTTACCTTTGGTTTGTGCTGATGTCACGAAAAAATACGGAATGTTATGTCCAGTTTTTCCGCGATATTCTCGAATATGCTGCAGAAAATCAAATTACCCTCTCCCCCGAAATGCTAATCACTGATTTTGAAATAGGGGCTATAAATGCAAGTAAATGTGAGCTGCCAGGTACACTCAACAAAGGTTGTTTCTTCCATTTTGGACAAAGCATTTACAGAAAAGTAATTTCTTGTGGTCTTAAATCTCTATATTCTAACAATGAAGATTTCTCAATAAAAATCAGACAAATGGCTGCGCTCGCTTTTCTGCACCAAACCAAATTGAAGAAGCGTGGTTACAACTTAAACCAACAATTCCAGATGAAGGCACTCCTGTAGCAGCTTATTTTGAAGAAAATTATGTTCGCGGTAAAGTTCGACGAGTATTACGTGGCCAAGAATTGCGACATCCGCCACTTTTTCCACCATCTTTGTGGTCGGTACATGACCGAGTAGAGATGGGGATACCGAGAACTCAAAATAAGGTCGAAGCCTGGCATCGGCGCTTTGAAATTTTAGTAGGTTCTGCTCATGTAGGTCTTTTTAAAATAATAACCGAGATGCGAAAAGAGCAGAAACACACCGAAGGCGTAATTGAATGCATAATCCGCGGAGAAGTCACATCAAAACTCAGAAAAAAGGACATCCAACGGGAAAGCAGGATTTTAAGAATATTCCAAGAAGCCGACCAATATGATGTCTTAGATTATCTTAGGGCATTAGCTCACAATTTGAGGTTTTTTAATATTTTTTAAATTGTTTTTTAATCCTCTTATTAAGACCATTTTAATATTATTTTCAGTATAAATAAATTTTCTTTTTTTATTTCTATTTCCCTAAAGTGTAGGTATCTAATTTATATATATATATATATATTATATTTATATTATATTTTTTAAGTTTAGACCAGTTTCCTGATTCGGCTATTATGTAGACCAATTGTCTTTTGGACGAATCGACCATTGGACCAATTGTCATTTGGACGAATCGGCGTTGGACTAATCGTCATTGGACCAATCGTCCCGATCCGGTCTCATGTGTATATTGACGGATTAATTGCTTCACTTAATGAGGCAAGAGTGGGATGTTGTATAGATAACACAAGGATAAATAACTTAGTTTATGCCGATGATATGGTGTTAATAAGTCCCTCTGTTAAGGGTCTGGATCGGCTACTAAAAGTCTGCGAAGTGTATTCGCAGAAACATGATATTCTTTTTAATGTTACGAAAACTAAGGTTATGCAATTTCATCCTAAAAGCTGTAATCAGCCAGCTGATATAAGGTTTAAAATGAATGGTCAAGTAATTGAGGAAGTACAAGAGTTTAAGTATTTGGGTCAAACTATTAACAGCTCCTTGAGTGATGATTCGGATATAAGAAAACAATCTCGAAGCCTTTGTGCTAAAGCGAATATGACCATAAGGAACTTTCGATTCTGTACAAGTGAAACTAAAGACACTCTTTCGTACTTTCTGCATTAATATATACGGACAGCAACTCTGAGTGAATTATAAAAAAAGTTCTGGCAGAACCTTAAATTTGCTGTACAACAGGTCTTTTAGACTCTTACATAAATTATCCCGAGATGCTCAGTTTCGCAAATGTTTCCTACCTGCAATGTCCCGAGTTTCCCGGAGGTAACAAGACGTGCTCAATACAGTCTAATGCAAAGAATTAAAAAATCAACCAACCCGATTATCCAAGCTATCCATGAGTCCTGCCATTTATCTTCTAAGCTATGGACTTCTTGGAGAAAACGCACCTCAGTTTTGCCAACTGTAGAAGATGCACCTCTAAATGAGCCAACTGGAGAAAACACCTCTAAATGAGCAAACTGGAGAAAACGCACCTCTAGAACATAACTCAAAGGATATTAAAACAAATGAATAAAAAACATGTTTATTAAGGGAAAACAGACAATAAAATCATACAGAAACTAAAATCAAAAGGGGTATTGTTCTGATGTGTGTTTACACAAATTACTAAAAGCATAATTATGAAATCTATCACACCACATAAATTCAGATAAATATGAATTGAGCATGTTTCTTCGACATCCATGTATCCTATAGTAACCGTTATTACATTATCATTTGTATAATTTAGGTCTCGGGGATACGGGGCTCCGCCCCCCGTAAAGATCACACATCACAAATTGATCGTCCTAATGTCATTTTCGTTTAAACTAACGAAAATATCATGACTTTAACCTAACCAATCATCAAGGGCGTACAGTAGGTCTTAGTTTAACTATTAATCCCTGCCGGGGGCATTGACGTCAGCGGCGGCGGCCAATTTTCTGAAATTACCCCAACTGGAGAAAGCGCACCTCCGTTTTTGTCAACTGGAGAGAACGCACCTTTCAGTCACATCAGGTGCGTTTTCTCCAGTTGCTCCGACTTCTTGGTACGAAAACGTCTGTCTGTAGCTCCACTTAACTTTGACATTAGTATTATTTCTAATCAATTGTATATATTTCTATCCTTAGTATATGAACTGTCATTGTATTATTAATATTTGTCATATGGACTATAGTCTGCCAATAAACCTTTTCATTTTCATTATGTTAAAATTACTGTAAAAAATTTCACGAATTAAGAACTTTCTTAACTTCACAAAACGGAAAAAAAAATTTGTACGAGAATTGGAATTTAATTAATTTCTAACAAAATTTCATTTTTAACATTTTCTTTAGAGTTTAATCTAATTTTTACACTTAATTATAAATGAACTACAAGAGACGTGAGTATACCTGCAAACCTTGCGAACTTTTTCTCTTTGAACCGCCATTTTTGGTTAACTTCGTTTCTTTCATTACTCCTATATTCCCTTCCAACTCCTTATATTACCATGACAACGCAAATTTTGAAGATCTTTTCTGGAAACTTCCATTCTCGAATGTTCTAAAAGTTAAAACCGTCTTTTAAAGCTTTCAATCTCGTACAGCAAATTACAATAAGTACCTAATAAAAGTTTTTGGGTGCTAGTGTAGTATGCGGTCTACCTACGATTCGGCGGTCTACCTTTTAATTATAGCTGCTTATCTTGTTTACTAATTGTTTGTTTACATCCCATTGTCAATCGCCCTTGACGATTGGTTAGGTTTAGTCATGATATTTTCGTTAGTTTTAACGAAAATATCATGATTAAACCTAACCAATCGTAGGTAGACCGCATACTACAGTAGCACCAATTTTTGGAGCTATTGAAGAATAGGGACCCCAGCCTTCTTTAGTTAGGCTTATAAGGCTAACTAACGAAAATATCACGACCTAACTTAACCAGTCGTTAGGTTAACTGTAGCGGCCTTGACGATTGGTTAGGTTAGGTCATGATATTTTCGTTAGTTAGCCTTATAAAGCTAACTAAAGAAGGCTGGGGTCCCTATTCTTCAAGAGCTCCAAAATTTTCGTTAGCTTATTTGAACTTCATAATACGTTAAATTCATGATTTACGTTAAATATGATAATTTATAGAGTTTTTATAAAGTCATCAAGTTTCTAATTTGACTCCTGTTCAACCTGGCAAACATTACGTTGACAAACGTTAACATTATGTTGTTTTTAACTATTAGTTATCAAAGTACATGAAATACAAATACTTTTTCAATCTTTTGGAGCAAGTGTAGTTTACGTCCCCCTGTGGTACCTAGTGTAGTTTACGTTCCCCTACATTATCCTAGTGTAGTTTGCGTTCCCCAACTTTGTCCGCGTATACTTAATCAAATAAAACGTTAAAACTAACGAAAATATTACGACTTAACTTAACCAATCGTAAATTTGTATATATATATATATATATATTGACGATTGGTCAGGTTAAGTCATAGTATTTTCGTTAGTTTTAACGTTTTATTTGATGGATTCGTTTAAAAAATGTCTCCTAAAGATCCTATTGTAGTTTACGTTCCCCAACTTTGTTTGACCTAGTGTAGTTGTGTCCCCTTT
The DNA here is from genome assembly GCA_023014485.1 of Bathynomus jamesi. NCBI lineage: Eukaryota > Metazoa > Arthropoda > Malacostraca > Isopoda > Cirolanidae > Bathynomus > Bathynomus jamesi. The sequence continues at coordinate 279,967 of JAJOZX010003096.1, read as the reverse complement.
TGAGTCAGGGGGACGTAAACTACCCTTGCTCCAATCTTTTAATTGAATGAATATTTAATACTATATTGGGTTCTTTTGCATTATCCTCCCAACACTAATTTTTTTCTATAATGTTGGTTTGGTTTTGGTTATGGTACTTTATTTTCCTTCCATTATAAAAAAAATTAGTGTTGTGATTAGGTTAGGTTAGGTTAAAACAGCCCGCCGCAGGCGTTAGAAAAGTGTTTTGCTAACGTACTTTATTTTCCTTCCATTATAAAAAAATTAGTGTTGGGAGGATAATGCAAAAGTACCCTATATTGTTTTTAACTGATAATTTCCCTTAAAAAGAAAATTAAAGAAAATCGATATAAAAGAGTAAACTTTGTTTCCAACATATGATAAATTGTTAGTAATAACTTTGCGAACAAACTGTTGAACACCTCACGAGCAGTTGTTGAGCACGCGACAAAATTACTCATTCTTCTCAAATACACCAAAAAGGCCAATACTCGATCAATTCACTTCGGACGTGCAAGTTGCGTAATGAGAAAATCGGACTTAGATCCAAGCATTTTTAAAGCATTGAAAATAAGGTAAACTCGCTATTAACTTTTATGCTAACCGTGAGAAGATCTTAATCTTCACTTCGGACCTCTCTTGTTTTATGATCTATATTTGAGTTGTAGGGTTTGTTTCAAAATAATTTAACTCGTGCGCCAAATGTGTTCGTTTTATATCGTGTCATTTGGGCCAAATGAAGGAGACTTTTAATTCTATATTAGCAAAGGTTAGGTCAGGTTAGATTAGTGTAGTTGAACAGATATAGATTTATACCGTATTAGATAGAGCCTAAAAGAATTAACAGAAAAAGATATGTTTTTATACAAATGAAAACATATGAAACGAGCACATTTTTTGCGGTTAAGTTAAAGTTTGGCTCAAACTCTAGTTACAGTACAGTATATCACCTTACTATCTTTATAATATCCATAATGATATCTCTATTAATATCCTTATTAATATCGCTAATAATGTCCCTAATAATGTCCCTAATAATATCTCTAATAATGTCCTTAATAATGTCCTTAATAATGTCCTTAATAATGTCCTTAATAATGTCCTTAATAATGTCCCTATTAATATCCCTATTAATGTCCCTAATAATGTCCCTAATAATATCCCTAATAACATCCCTAATACCCTAATATCCCCGAGAAAATACCTACAGTATATAAAAACTACAATGAACCAACCGGCTGCAGACATCGCAAATAAATCACATTTAAACTAAATATGAAGTAAGCACTTAATAGAATTTCAATTAACAAAACATGGAATTTACTTCATTTTACGAAGTTAAATTCCAATATTCAGTTTACATTTTCAATTTAGCAAAAATATTTTTTAGCGTCTGAAAAAACAGTTGTTCTATTAATTAACTATTAAATTAACTGTTAAATTTATTTAAAAAGTTTTAACAAATATTACGATTTCACGTACCATTTGTTAGTGTTGCGTATTGGCCTTGTAAAGTAATGTAATTATTTTATTTACTATCATTAATTAGCGCAATGTCATTAATCTTTGTCCAATTTTAATTATATATATAAAGGTAATTCAAAACATTAATGTCTCTGTTGGGCTTAATAATTAATTCTTCTATATATATATATATATATATATATATATATATATATTTTTGTTTTTTGTTTCAGAGGAATTATTATATAAAATTAGGTAAAAACCATAGATAACCCAAAATAGCCCTTTTAACTCTTACGTAAAAGGATGATTTTTAAATGAAAGTAATATCTCATCGTCTCCCCAAATTAAAATTCGAAATAATATTTTGTTTTTGGTGCTGATGAACCATTCCTGCAGGAGAGAGATTGTCGGAAAACTATACTTCATCAGAAGGATAGTTTTCCTTTATTACGGGAGTAAGAAATCTTCAAAATGTGTGGCAGAAAAATAGTATGTATTTGCGAATACAGTTTATTTGGATTTAATGCAATTTCGTAAAGATCAGTCGGATCACCTGAAGATCAGGGCCCCCAATTTCTTTAGTTAGCCTTATAAAGCTAACTAGCGAAAATATCACAGCCTAACCCATCGTTAGATCAATTGTACGCTCTTAACGATTGGTTAGGTTAGGTCGTTATATTTTCGCTAGTTAGCCTTATAAAGCTAACTAAAGAAGGCTGGGGGCCCTGATCTTCAGGTGATCCGATTAGTCAATTTATTGTTTTAGTACATTATTTTGAAATAAATGGAGTGAATTTTTAAACGTGTTAAGAGAAGAATTTTACGTTTTAAACTAGCAAACACACCACTCGAACACACTATCAAGTTACACACACGGAAGACATTGCTGAAGTATGAGCGAGAGAACGCAGAAAACGCCAGAAATGGCTGAAACATGGCCAAATGAATTTGACGTTTTATTGCTGCCAAAATGAAGAGAGCCAACTCCAAATTGAGGCACTGAGGCACTTAGCCACTGAGGTGGTGATGGTGGTTGTGGTGGTGGCTTGGTAGGAGGGGGCAGTGGTCACAAACTCAAATAGGTTTTGTTGTGGGGTTTCATTTCTATGAAATGGAATAAACTTAGATTTTTTTCATACAGGGAGGAGGGGTGAATGCCCGCAAAAATGCCCCCCCCCCCAATAGAAGGAAACGAAGAGAGTCGAAATCAAGGTCTCCGAGGCTGTTAAAAAGTATAGTAGAATGTGTAGTGTATAAGATGTACGTATGTGTAGTGAGGAATAGAGGGAGAAGTGTGTGTTTGAGAGCATGCTGGAATGTTCACAGGGTAGATGAGACACGGAAAAAGATCAGCTAAGGAGGATAGCGACAAGAGAAACGGGAGTACCAGTATTCCCTGTCTCCTGCCTAACGTCCGCCTCAGAGTACTTCCCTGGTCGATTGGCGTCTACATTATAAGAGGCATTATAAGGGTATTTTAATGGTAAAATGGCACTAATTTTATATATATATATATGGGTTGGACAAAATAATGGAAACACTCGCATTTTCGTGCTCCATTTTCACATAATGCTGTCAATTAATATGACTTGATACTATATTAAGATAATCTACTACTTTTACATGCTGATATTGATTTTTCCTGTTCTTGTAGAATAAATTAAACATGTCACTGACTGTGAATGGGGTATGATAGTGGGAACCCGTCTAGCTTGTGTCTCAGTGACAAAAGTCGCCGAAATTGCCCATGTTTCGCGAGGAAGAGTCCCATTGGTTATGAATACAGGGAAGGAAATGAAAAAAAACATAAAATAAGTAATAGGGGCGGGGGGGGGGTACAGCAATAGTGACAGAATGTGAAAGAACCATCTTATCACGAGCTGTGAAGCATGAATCAAACACTGCTGCATCAAACTTTGTTCCGAACTTAAAATTGGTTTGGAACGACCAATATCAATCAAAATAATGTTATGAAAACTGTAGTAAAGTCCCTTATAACACCAACCATTGCAAAAGCTCGAATGAAGTTGGAGTTAGACGGAATAATGGGAACCCCATTGTGCTTAAGAGGTGTAGTTTTTTTCATTTGCTTCCATGTATTCACCATGGAGATTGTTCGACGAGATACATGGACAATTTCGACGACTTTTGTCACTGAGACACCAACCAAACGGACTCCTACTCTCATGCCCCTTTCACAGTCAGTGACATCTTTTCCAAGCGTCATTTTTTTATTTATTCTGAAAGAATAGGTAAAAACAATGTCAGCATATTGAAATAGAAGATGTTTTCAAGCTTATACGCATTCATACATCAACTTTAAAATATATAACCCAATTAATGATATCAGAAAATATAACAGTATATTTTCGTTATTCTGTGAAGCCCCTTTATATGAAGGTTTTTAAACTAAATATATTTAATGAATTAAAAATATTTAATACTAAAGATATTTAAACAACAATTACTAAATAAAGACAAAAGAGATGAAAGTTGGGGCCACGATATGAGAAAAATAACATATGCGAAAAATAACGACAAAAAGATAAAAACTTTAAACGAGCTAAGGAGAAATAAGACCGAAAAACAATCATTGAAAATACACTGAAATTCACTACTGTAAAACGTCTTGCGTCAACGCACTATCGATATACAACTCTAAAACAAAGACCAAAAATGGAGTAAAAGCCCTTTAAATAATGTACATTTCGATACCAATGAAACGCATTCTAACTCACCATCAGCAATGGAGATACATCGAAAGTTTTCTTTCGAAATTCGAAGCTAATTTTAGAAACTTTTCTTAAAACATTTTTCGAACTGTTTATCTCGAGAGGAATTTTAAGTTTAAGGAAATTTAAAAAAAAAGTTTTTTTAGCGTGTTATTCACGCATCTTCCTTACAATTCACTATTTCTTCTTTCTCGCCTACGGTAACGTTCAAAATATATTTCATCTTCCATACAATTCACTATATCTTCTTTCTCGCATAAAGTAAAGTTTAAAATATATATTTTAGTTATTGAAAATTTTGTTTTTTGAAGTATTTTTCTACGTTTTATTTCTCCTCCTTTTTTGCTGTTCCTAAATTAATTTCTTCAAGTTTAATTTAATTTCAATATTTTTACTACAATTTTCTCTTTGTAGTTCGCTCTAAAAGCTCTATGTTTCCTAGACTGTTTTAACTAATAATAAAAGTCTCTGTTATCTTTCCTTTTTACGCTTTCTTCGTTTATTCACGTTATCTTTTAATTATTCATTTCTCGTGTTTGTGTTATTGGGAGTGTTTCGTTCTTTCTCCTTTATATGGAGCTTCCTTCCTTCCTTTCTTCCTCCTTTACCTCCCCTTTTAGATTCTGTTCGTCTGTCTGTTTGCTCGTGTGTGTGTCTCTCTCTCTCTCTCTCTCTCTCTCTCTCTCTCCTCTCTCTCTCTCTCTCTCTCTACCATCATTTCCCCAACCGAGAAATTTAAATGCCTGAGGAGACTTATTTTGACGTTTTTTTCTAACTTTTTCCTCTTTTCTGATTATGAACTTTGATTGAAAGTTGCTTCAGGAATTCGTCATTCAAGTTACGCGTCCAAAAAAATTACCAACTTATTTTAACACGAAATAATGACAAGGTCAAAATATGCCCTTTTATTCCTCGTCCATGAGAGGTTGGAAAGTGAGACGGGAGCCCTTTTATATATATATATACAGTATAAATACAGTCTCGCCTTTCTGGAGATGGTCCGCTTTTATAAAAAAGCAAAACGTTTACATTATAGAATGTTATAAGTAGATGAGAGAAGGGACCTAGAGAAATAAAATTCCAGTACAATTCATTTATTTGAAAGTAAAAATGATTCTTGAATAACGGAAGCGAAAACCGAAAAATTTATTCGCCATTAAGACAATGTTCCTCATCAGGAAAGTGCATAAACTTTTTCCCGAACAATTATTATGTAAATTGTTCGCTAATTTCTCAAGAAACTGCTCTTATCTCCTTCGGAAAGCGAAACTTCCTAAGATAATGTGGTGAACTTAAGCTATGCATGTCAGGGAAACTTTGAGAAAGAAATGAAATATTATTTAGATTCCCGGATGAGTACAGGTAAAACTTAACTCTTCTCAGGCACGGTACCTTTCGATGGATTTTACTGCGTTTTCCATTTTTACGCGCTGCGTTTGTTATCACAAGGTATACATATTTCGGAGTTTATAGTTTTCGGTTGAGGTTAATGTTGATACACAGTGAAAGAACTACTTGCTTGAAGTATCGTAATGTACGAAATTGTAAGACATACATTCGTTATTATTGGTATCTGTATGGGTTTAGTCTCCGTGCTAACAGTCATTAAAAGTACAGTTAAATTCATATATTAAAAAGACTAAAACGTGTTGTGTCAACACGCAGAGATCGGTCCCCCCATTCAACTACTACTCAGACCAAACGTTGCTCAACTTCATTTATCTTATGGGAAATTGTATGATTATATTTATCAGCAACTGTACATAAATGAGTAAAATAAAAAAACCAGAATTTTCCGTTGAAAACCTTGGATTTATTGGCTGGCACTTACCTTTGATCTTTGCAAGAACACCGCAACCACTGAAGAAACATCTTACCTGAAAAATAAACGTATATTTAGGAACATTTTCACTGAATTTAACACGATTTTAACTCATACTCGCTATTTAACTCGAATAACATTGTGGGATATGATATTACATTTTAGAACTGGTACCGATTTTAGAACTGTCAGAAAAGCACTGTTAAAAAAGAACGAAGTATAATTATTATTATTATTATACTTGGTTCTTTTCTGAACAAGAACCTTGCCATATGATGACATTGAAATGTTTTAACTTTTCAAGAGAACTCATCAATCGTGCAATATTTTGCATTTTCTAACCTTCCTTTTTTTTCTAAATATATATTACGGTTTTATACGAAGCAATTTACGAAAATTTTTGTATTCAATATGCGTCTATTCAGCAACACACTGGGAAAAAATAAACCAATTTTCTTCATTAATAAATCTCGAATTGAAAACTCGACCGCAAACTTAGATACGGTTTGCGGAAAAAAGTCGATCTGCATAATGTCGCTATTAAAAAGTTAGTTTAAATTACATTAGGTTATGTTAAATTGGGTTAGGTTAGGTTACATTATGCCCGGTTAGGTTACGCTAGGTTACGTTAGGTCTGGTTAGGTAAGGTTAGTAATTTTCATTGAAAATCTAAAATATATATATTTTAAATTTGAAATCCATACAATCGCATAAAGGTCGAACGTCGACAATACAAAATTCGATTCTGTTCATGTAACGCCTTTGATAATTCATTCATGAACTAGAGGAACGTTCTCTCGTCAATATTTCTCGAATGAAAAGACCAGTTAACAAGGGATTCAAACATCATGATTTCACGACTCAAAACCACCTGCAATCAAGGCAATTATATATATATATATATATATACACACACACACCATATATATATATATATATATATATATATATATAGGTTGACAATATGTTCATTCTTCATGAAGCACAAAATTAAATGAATTTCCAAATCATTGCATTTGTTTATAATTTAAAGAAAAGTCTTTAGAAATGAGTAGACTTTCTTTTATGGATTGAAAGGGCGTTCGATGAATTTCTTTTATTTTTTGAGTTTACGTGGATATGTTGGGTCGTAATGGTCTGGATTCTCTCCTACTTTTCTTCCTCACATTCTATTATTTCACTACTGCTAATTTACCTCGTATGCCAAAAACCTTCCTTTTCAATTGCTGCCTTTTTGAGTTTAATTTCCTACGTTTTCCTTTGAAGTTTCGATTATAATTTACTTAAAAGTGAATTTGAAGTCTTTTGTAATTATTCAGGTACTTTTTTTTTCACTCTATTTTATCACCGAGGAAGGGAGGAGAACTTTTTGAAAAGCCTGTTGGAAAATGATGGGTGCTTTGTTGGTCTTTTGTTCAGCCTTATGTGTCACTTTTTTGCAAATAAACTATTATTCCCTAAAACACACACACACACACACACACATATATATATATATATATATATATATATATATATATATATACACACGCACACACGAGGGTAAGCCAGGAAGTAACCGCAATTTGTCTGTCTGTTTTTTCAGAATTGTCTACACTGCTGACCATCGGCGGCGCTGCAGTCACTGAGCTTACAGATCGCTGCTTCGTGGGATTGAGAGCTTGATACTCAGTTGTTCAGTTGTAATCGCGTTGTAAACATGGCCGCACCACTTTCGACTTGCACCAAAAAAGAGCCGCGTGCTGTCGTTCGTTTTTTGTGGGCTGAGGGTGTAAAAGGGGCTGAAATTCACAGAGTAATATTTGTACAGTATGATGATCAAGTTTTGCCACAGCGGAGCGTGTACGAATGGATCGAAATGTTCAAAATTGGCCGAATAAGTGTCGCCGACTTAGAATCTTCTACGTCGGCGACACTTGTTCGGCCAATTTTTAACACTGTTTGGGCAGTGTAGACAATCCTGGAAAAAAAGACAGACAAATTGCGGATATTTTTTTACTTACCCTCGTGTGTATATATATATATATATATAATATGTATGCGCGCCTCGGTGGTGTACTGGTTCGCTGACTACTAATCTATCGGCCCGGGGTCAATTAGCCGGCGCACAGATCAGACCCAGCTGTTCATCCTTTCATAGGTTGGTAGATAAATGGGTACCATAAAAAAAAATCCCACAAATGAGGCTGGATACTGTAAAGGGGTCGAACATACAGCAGGTCGATCCTAAACATTTGTTTAACCCCACTTCCTCTCCACAATATTACAGATATATATATATAGTAGAAACCCGAGTTGGTAGATACTTTTGATGTTACGCTCAGCCAAAGAGGTTGAAAGAGAAATAAAAAGAGCAAAACTAATGAAAAAAGGGAATTTTCATTCCATTGCTAACCGGTTTGCAATGTATAAAGGATTACAATTTAATACGTTTGTATTAGACTATAATCCCTTACACACTATTTGTAAAGGTGAGTTGGTGGATTGGCTTAGTTTCTCTCTCTCTCTCTCTCTCTCTCTCTCTTAGTTTTTATAATTCGCGAATTCTCAAATGAGTGTAAAGATTTCTGTATTATCTCATTTAGGGCCACAATTATTTTTTGTACTTCTGGAAATTTTGTCGTATATTCAGATTCAGAGATTTTAGATAAATACGAAATAGGTTTCTGATTTAAAAAAGAAATTAAAATTAAAATATAAAAATTAAAAAAATTAAAATTAAAAATTAAAAAAATTAAAAATTAAAAATTAAAAAATTAAAATTTAAAAATGTAAAAACTCTAAAGTATTGTTAAAATGTGTTTCCAAATGGAAACAATGGCAGTTAATGGGTTAAGATCTTCCATTCGTCCTTCTCTTGTTAGTTATTTTAATTGTTTTGAGAATTAGAATAAGATTAATGACAATATCGGTTGACTTAATACCATGAACGGATTAATTTAATTCTTGTAGAGAGAGAGAGAGAGAGAGAGAGAGAGACGAGAGAGAGAGAGAGAAGGAGAGAGAGAGAGAGAGGTAATCCCTGTGACGTTGCAACATCGAGGTCATTGATTCCGGTACACTTGCAGATACATCATTTGTGATTGGAGCGATTTCAGCTGAAATAGCATAAATGGATGAAGGATTATTAAAAAGAAAAGTTTAGAATCCGAAAGTTGTCTTTGTTCCTATTTCGGTTCGTCTGCACATCTTTTTATCATCTCCTCGACCGGTCCACACACGCATTGGTGGAAGATTCCACGAACCGTGACACGTTACACGTACAAAGGGTAGCCGTAATCCATAAGGCTAAATTGTTTCAATTTCGGCATTTTGAGGCTACAACTCCACTTTAAACGCTACTCTTCGTGTAAGTGAAACTTGAATCGAAGAACATGATAACACCTAATTTGCTCTATACTCTTTACATTAACGTATCCTTTATGTAATATCTCCTTGGAATTATCTTCTGTTCGAATGTCTTTACAGTCAATACAAAAGTTTCATTGAAATACTGGATCCAGATCCAGATTCGGCAACAGACCAATTTCTTTTGCATACCTAAAAAAAACGGATGAGATACGAGTTCTCATTAAAATACTGTTCAGTTTATATGGTAATTATTTCAATTAAAATATAGTTATAAATTGTTATTGTGTATTTGTGAATTGTTTATTTGTATTGTATTTCATGAACTAATGTATTTATACGTTTGGAATAACTGATAGTGTGTCGGAAAGTTACAACTTGTTATTTATGGATCGTAACAGAGGGAAAAGAGGAAGGAGCGTTCTACCATCAGAATTTACGATGTTTTGAAACAGGTTCACCGAGACATTGGCACTTCTTCCAAAGATACGTCTATCATGAACTCTTTCGTTGATGACATTTTTAAAGGAAATGAAGCCTCTCTTGTGGTTCAAAATCAAAGAAGTCAGCTATCACTGTCTTCAAGATCCAAACTATCATCGGCTTCCAGCTTGCTGGGGATGTTACTAAGTATGCTGGTCGGTATTGCTGGATCAACGAACCAAAGGTCTCGCAAGAAGCAGCAAAACGTTATCATTTTCATTAGTGTTTTATAACGTTTGAATTAAAGAGAGAGATTAAAGAGAGACAAGAGAAAGAGAGATACATACAGACAGATTTTGTTTTGACTGGGTTGTTTAACTTCCTTCGCAAATGTAAGGTCATACCTATAGCTTTACATGGGATCCGAATCACGGGTCGCTACATTATCTGGACGCATAAAACGGTCCCCCATCCACACCCTATTTAACTTCGCTGATCAACAGGAAGTGGTGTTAAAACAGTGGCAACGACGTATCCCGCATATGTATTATAGACAGACAAATGGGACTATTATAATTTACAGAATCTGTACAATTAAAAGAAACTGACGGAAACTGTTAAAGCGCAATTTTTCCCCAACGTTAACAAGTACAGGAAATAAATATATTCTCTCAAGGACCGAGTCTGATATGAGAAAAGTTTAACGTAAAAGAAAGAATTTGTCATTGAAAAAATTAAGGGAACTCCTTCTTCTAAGAAAAAGTACTTGATTAATGATGTAAAAAGGTCGCTCTGTGGTTTCTGCAGAAGCATTTCCCGCTTTGAATTCATAAAGAGGCCAATTGTTGCTCCGACATTATCGCGAAGCGGGAAAATATTCTCACGGGAGACGCAGTGAGAAAAGAAATGTTTCTTCTATGCTAATATTTAATAGCAAACTTGAGTTCAAGAAATGGAATGCATAAAATATGCGAAAAGTATATGCAACCTCTTCATAAAATCTCTATCTGCTTACCATTTTATATATATATATATATATATATATATATTATATATATATATATATATATATATATATATATATATATATATTATAAACACACACACACACACACACACACACACACAGGGTATATGATAAGTAACTTCCTATTTTAAAATTTGTATAACTTTCTTATTTCTTATCACTGTTAATGAAACAAACTAAATTATTCAGTATTTTTTTGAGGTTTCCTGTATTGAGCTTTCTGTCGGGCAACGCTGACGGTTTGGTGTGGTATGACATCCACAACCATTGTTAGGCTTTTTATCATTCGGGACACAATGAATACTGAAAGATACTTGCAAATGTTGAAAAATTGGGTATGGACAATGATTTCGCAATGGAATAACATTGATAATTCTTCATTTCATGCAGGACGGAGCACCTCCTCATTTTTCTAACGATGTGCGAGCATGGCTGCATGACAATTTTCCAGGACGATGGATTGGAAGACATGGTGCGCATGAATGGCCTGTTCGTAGCCCAGACCTAACAACTTGTGACTTCTTTCTATGGGTTTGGGCTAAGGAAGAAGTTTATCGCCACAAACCTAAAGATCTTGATGAACTGAGGGAAAAAATTAACCATGTTCTCAACATTGTTCCTGAAAGCATATTACGAGCGACAGTGGACAACATACCCGTTCGTCTAAGGAGATGTTGTGATGATGCAAGAGCATATGTGGAAGTGTAAAGTGCATGTGAATGTTTGTGAAGGAAAACCTCGATAAATACTAAATAATTTACAGTTTGTTTTATTAAAATAAATTGAGGCAGAAATAGGGAAGTTATAAAAATTTTAAAATATGGAGTTACCTATCATACACCCTAATATATATATGAAAATGAAAATGAAAATGAAAAGGTTTATTGGCAGACTATAGTCCATATGACAAATATTATTAATACAATGACAGTTCATATACTAAGGATAGAAATATATACAATTGATTAGAAATAATACTGTAATGTCGAAGTTAAGCGGAGCTACAGACAGACGTTTTCGTACCAAGAATTCCACAGCTTAGAGGATAAATGGCAGGACTCATGGATAGCTTGGATAATCGGGTTGGTTGATTTTTTAATTCTTTGCATTAGACTGTATTGAGCGCGTCTTGTTACCTCCGGGAAGCTCGGGACATTGCGGGTAGAAAACATTTGCGAAGCTGAGCATCTCGGGGGGTAAATTATGTAAGAGTCTAAAAGACCTGTTGTACAGCAAATTTAGGGTTCTGCCAGAACCTTTTTTATAATTCACCCAGAGTTGCTGTCCGTATATATTACTGCAGAAAGTACGAAAGAGAGTGTCTTTAGCTTCACTTGTACAAAATCGAAAGTCCCTTATGGTCATATTCGCTTTAGCACAAAGGCTTCGAGATTGTTTTCTTATATCCGAGTCATCACACAAAGAGCTGGTAATAGTTTGATCCAAATACTTAAACTCTTGTACTTCCTCAATTACTTCACCATTCATTTTAAACCTTATATCAGCTGGCTGATTACAGCTTTTAGGATGAAATTGCATAACCTTAGTTTTTATAGCATTAAAAAGAATATGTTTCTGCGAATACACTTCGCAGACTTTTAGTAGCCGATCCAGACCTTTAACAGAGGGACTTATTAACACCATATCATCGGCATAAACTAAGTTATTTATCCTTGTGTTATCTATACAACATCCCACTGTTGCCTCATTAAGTGAAGTAATTAATCAGTCAATATTCACATTAAACAGCATAAGGGAGAGCAAGGAGCCTTGTCTCACCCCGCAAGGGGAGCCAAAACACTCGGATAGTACATTGCCTCACCTAACAGTGAAAGATTGGTGGGAATACCAAAATTTCAATACGTTTAATATGTACATGGGAACCTTCCTGTCTTCTAGTTTTTTAAATAAAATATTGTGGTTCACCCTATCATATGCCTTACTTATATCTAGGAAACAGCTATAAATAGTTGAATTACTGTCAATGTATTTAGATATTATTTCTTTAAGTACATAGATACACAGTCAGTTGAGTGGGACCTTTTAAAACCAAACTGATTAGATGTCCATAGGAAATCATTTAATCAGAGTAACAAGAGTTTTTCTAGTAGTTTCGAGAAGCAGGAAGCGACAGCAATAGGTCTGTAATTATTGCTGGACAGAATGTCTCCGTACTTATTTTTGACCAAGGGCAAGATATATACCCTCATGAACTCTGCAGGGATATAGCTATGAGCAAGCATGGCTGATAGGAGCAATGATATATGCAGACATACTACGTCATTGGCATATTTTAAGTGCTCATTCGATAAGTCATCTACCCCTGACGCAGAACCAGTCTTTAACTCTTTAATTAACCTCTTTACTTCAGAAAATGATATCAAAGTATTTTCCCTTGTCCATCCCACAGTCGTTTCGCTGCAAGCTATCTTAAGATTATCTCTACTCACACTGTTTAGAATGTTAGAGTAGTGGTTTTTCCACAGCTTTGCTATTTCATCCTCCCCCGACACCCATCGATTGTCGGAGGGAGGACATTTTTGACATCCGTTTGATTCTTAACAAATTTCCAAAATTTGTTATTATCGTTATTTATGCGAGCTTCACAGGCTTTTGATGCTCGAATAGACTCTTCTTCCTGTTTACATCGCCTTTTATATATATATATATATATATATATATATATATATATATATATATATATATATATATATATATATCCCAAAACTAGAGAGAAAAATTTACTGAGAAATTGTGTGACCCGGTGAGGTTCGATGAGTTAGAACAGTAGCTTTAATTCATCGAGCCATCCCGGACTCTCAAAGAGATTTGAAAATCGTGGAAACTTTAACGTTATTTGACCACATTCCACTAAATTCTCCGCTTTTATAAAACCTATAAATGTTTTTAAGGTCCTAAATGGCTCGATGATGTGACCTCGACACCTCGTGAACAGGGTTAAAATCATATTGGTTTCCAGTTTCTCAGATTTGCCCATTTTGTAAATGTAATCGTGATTGCACGAATAACATAAATATATATATATATATATATATTAATATATATATATATATATATATATATATATATATTTATGAATAGAAACGACATAATATTAAGGAACGTTTCTGCACACGCGGAAGAGAAATAACGAATAAATGAAAAATGAGGCGAACCGCCCGGGAATCGAACCCAAGGCCTTCCAATTGCCGGTTGGATGCCTTGGGTTCGATTCCCGGGCGGTTCGCCTCATTTTTCATTTATTCGTTATTTCTCTTCCGCGTGTGCAGAAACGTTCCTTAATATTATGTCGTTTCTATTCATTTATATACTGCGTGGTCATTGCAGTTAAATGCATAATATATATTATATATATATTAGGGTGACACTTATTTTCGAAAGTTTGAATTTTTATCGGGACGGGCGCGTTTCTGGTTCCATTTTGTCAAAAAATATCGTGTGTAAAATATGTTTGAAATAAAACAATATTTAGAACTGCCTCAATACGGTCAAAGTTTGTATATTTTCTCGAAAAGTAGAAATTTTAGATCATGATGTTCTATGCCTCTAGCAAATAAAATATCACTTCTAGTTTGTTCAAGCTACTAATCTTGACCTAAAACATATAACTGGACTTCATACTTTCAACTCTAGGTCCCCCTCAACTCGAGTATTAGCCCCTCAAGGGGGGGGGTATCATGGGCGCCCATCTCCCTCTCATTGTTGCCTACTTTGCAGAGGTCACGGTGGACTTGCGGGCGGTTGGGAAGTCACAGCGGTGCTTCTCGACCACTTGTAAGAGGAACTGCCTTTGGTCTTCACTCTTGGTAAGGGCCAGGTTGAAAGACTGCATCAACGCCACCCGCGCTCCGCGAAGTCATTGACAACTTGAAGGGCCTGGACTCGGCGGGATGCGGCGATGAAGGCTGGGTCCGTCCGCCACTCCTCCGGATCCTTGAGCAGGAAGGCGGTGCTGATGTCCAGAACCTTGAAGAACTCCTTTGATGTAGTCGTTGTGAACTTGGCCAATGTATTGTTGGCGATTGAGGCGGTGGACAGGTCCACATTGATACGCCGCGGGGGATCCTCCGATCCTTCCTCTTCTTCCATCGCTTTAATCATCTCCCGCTTTGTCGCCAAGTCGATACCCTCGTCGAAGATGGCCAGGGTGACGAGGCGCTCGCTCAAGTACCATAGGTGCCTGGCGAAGACTGTCGCCGTCGCCTTGGCCACCGCTGAGTCCGGATAATAGACGAGGGCCTTGAGCAGCGCGAGGTCCGCGGCTGGGGCCGTTGCCGGGAGCGGCGCTTTGTACCAGGCCGTCACGTAGATGGACACGGCGAAGATGGTGAATCGCCGGATTCCAGCCGCTTCGCCTGACGACATCTGAAACTGTTCCCGGAACAGGAACAGTTTGATGGCATAGATGACTTTTGCCATCCAGCGCGCGCGATGGAAGGCGCCGGGACGAGCGAACCGGGCACCCCGCTTGTTCGGACCGCCCAGCACAATTACAGAGAGCTCCAGAAGTTCCCTGTAGTCATCACGTGGATGTTGACCGTCGAGGAGGCGGCTGAATTCGATCAGCAGGTCGTCGCGGGCGTCCTTCAGGTGCTGCGGCATGGTTCCATCCTCGAAGGGCTTCGCTTGGTTTGATCGATGAAGTCCCACTGGGCGGCGAATCGTTTGAACAGGAGGATGTCAGGACCAGTAGAGGGACCGAGGCACGCCGTGAATGCCTTCTCGCACACCAGTTCGTGGATGTGGTGGCGGCAAGCCAAATGAAGCACTGTCTTCTCGAGTTTCTGCTCAATGATATAGCAAGCTCCTCCTGAGAGTCCTGTGTTTGAGGCGGTGGTGTCAAAAGAGAGGGCACAGATCCGTCCCTTGATGTCCCAATCCTCGAGGGCAGAGAGGACGGCTTCCGCCATGGCGCGGCCGGTGCCGTCGGGGAGGCTGGGGACAGCCAGAAGCTTGTCGACGTTCTCCCCAGACACCAGAACTGGAAGGCGATCTTCAGCAGGGCCTCCGTCAGCCGCTGGTACGATTTTCCCGTCCCAGTGAACGGTCAGCGGCACAGTAGGATGGAAGGCTGCCTTCATTTCCGCTGCTGCCATAGCACGGAACTTTGCTCGGTCGCGGCGGGAGGATTCGCGGTTCAAGACCAGCTCCTCAGGGTCGTGGCCCAAGCTCCTCGCAGCCGCCGACAGCAAAAAAACACCTTCTCGGTCGGTAAGTTTCGTCCGATCCATCGCTGCGGAGAGATCAGGGGTGATCATCTTTTTCGACGCGCGGAATCGCTTGGGTGGTAAAGGGTCGTAGATGCTTCTGCATTCGACGTGGACGGGCCCGGGAGAGAGAGCTCTTCCTCTTCTTCTCGGCGACGACGCCGTGTCGGTGACCGAGTCGGGCTGCTTGCACCTGAGCTGGAGCTCGATGCCAGTTCGACGAGTTCTTCTCGGCTCTCTCTGTTCGCCCTTTCATCATCTTGCCGGCGGCTCCTTTCCGCTTCCTGTCTCCTCGCACGCTCCTCCTCAGTGTGCAGCGTCATGTCACGTGTGGAGGAGATGCGGCCGCGCCGCACCTCGGCCCTTTGTCCCGTCAGGAACTCCCTGTCCTCTTCGATTGTGATCATCGACATCGCCTGTTCGTGTGCGATGTCGAAGAGGCGGTCAAGGGATGAGAGGAACTCGGCCTCGTTCCTGATTTGGGTCACAGTGCGCCGTTTCGAGTTCTTGTTCAGAGCCCGCCACTTCTCGTACATTCGGAGAACCTTGTCCCTTGCGCGTTGGTCTTTCTGCGTAGGAATACGGGACCGCTCCCAGAATTCCTTGACTGCGGTCACTGTCTCAGCGGCTGCTTCCTTGATCGGCTTCTTGACGTCAAGGTGAAGGTGGAAAAAGTACTGAAGCGCCTGCTTTCCCGTAGGCAGCATGCTTCCTGTGATGCTGTGGTCCACGGTCCCCAGGAGATAGACTGCTGTTTTAGATCTTGTTGCCGAAGCCATCACGTCGTTTCAGAACTCACTGAAAAAGAGAATGAAACACTGTTAGTGTTGGCAAAACTCGTCCCAACCCATTTTCTACTTAGAATAACATGTTCTTTCGCCTGTATCAATATTTGGATAACTCGTGTTACACCCTGTAATACCTCATTTTAGTCTTCTGTACACCAGTGCGGAAGACTAAACCAACGACTCTGACCGTCCGTCTGTCCGTCTGTTATCATTTTCAACTCAGAAACTACAGCAGCTATCGAAACGAAAACTGACATGATAACAGAACGCCATGAGTACTTTTCGACAAAAAGTATAAACTTTGACCTCGTTGAGGCAGTTCTAATTATTATTTTATTTCAAAATATTTTACACAAAATGTTTTTAGACGGAATGACACCAGAAATGCGCCCGTCCTGATAGAAATTCCCAAAAAATGAAAAACACCCCAAATAAGTGGCACCCTAATATATATATATAATATATATATATATATATATATATATATATAATAAGGCTTAAATTTTACTGCACCTTCGCAATCTCCCTATAGGAATGCCTTACCTAACCCAACTGCTATACACAATGGAAATTTATCCTTCAAAAATTATGTGGTATCGAATTAGCGTTGCAAAATTTTTCGTTATTGTGAGCATGAAAAGAACATTACACTTTCGACGTCAAACAAAATGACAAAAGACGAAAGTTTTCAAAATGTTTTCAGTATTGATTTTATTTGATTTTTACTGTCAATAAAAGTTCTAATATACGCCATTCTTGCCGGTTTAGTATCCGCGGAAAAACGCATATTTACGAAAGATAGTTTTGTTCATACGCTTAGTACAGATATGTTATATATATATAATATATATATATATATATATATATATATATAATATATATATTATATATATATATATAATATATGTTACAGTCAAAGTATGTAACCAGCCATTCGCGTAATGGCTGAAACTTTTAGTCATTTCGCGAAATGGCTGTTTCACTTGGTCATTTCGCGAATGACTAAAATCTTCAGCTATTACGCGAAATGGCTCGTTACACACTGTGACTGTAACATATATATATATATATATATATATATATATATATATATATATATATATATATATATATACACACACACACAGTAAGCCCTCCATATTCGAGAGTTCGTTTTTTCGCGAATTGGCAAATGTATACCAATTCCTAATTCGCGACTCATCGACTTTCAGTATTCGCGAGTTTGCGAGCCTATCACCCTACCCCCGCGTCTCTCTCACCCACCCTACAACCCCGGGCGCCCGCTCTGTTCTTCTTCTCACTTCATTTCCGAACACAAACACCTTGCTGAGCCTCTCGACTCGTTATCGTGAATTTGCGATATTTCTTTGGCTTATTACTTGTCCTTAATCATGGCCTCTACGCTGAATGTGAAAACTTTCTCAGAGTCGTCATTGACAAAATTATGGAGTTGGATCCAATGGTGGAGAGGAGCATTAAGTTCAAGAGAGAGGTGGAGGCTGCGTTGCTACCCTACAAATAACTCCATAGAAGCCTTCAGTATATGGCTAAGCAGATGCCGTCACAATGTTTTTTCGCTCTTCAGCCTCTACTTCAGTCACCACTGCCACCACTGCCTCCACTTCAGCTTCAGGCACCACCACATTAAACGATCCTCCCGAGGAATCATCCTTCTGATTTCCCTCCAACACTACCGCCATTGTCATCATCATCATTATTATCATCAAAAGTAAATAAAATTACATTGTTTTGTATAATTTGTTTATATTAATCATTGTTTTTACCATTTCTCCTTATGTTCGGTCTAACCCGGAACCTAATTTCCTTTTGGGGAGGGGGGAGTTATATACGGGGTGATTACAAATGATCTTCCCGATTTAAAAATTTATTATGAAAAAACTAACAAAGCTACAGCGAAAAGCAAGTTATACAAATAAAGAAGTACTCAAAAAGGTTTATTTGCAAGCTATCGAAGCTCAATATGAACTACTTTTGGCTCCTTTTGAGGTTACAACATTCCTGAATGAGCAATTGCCTGATCGTTGGATCGGGCGTGGGGGCCCATTCCTTGGCCGGTTCGTTCGCTCAACTATGTCAAAATGAAGTTTTTGTTCCACCAATGGCAACTTTGGGACATTTGAAGGAAAGGATACGTGAGGATGTTCGAAAAGTTCAGTATGATATGCTACGAAATGTATGGAAGGAAACAGAATACCGCTTGGATGTCTGCAGAGCCACAAAAGGAGCTCGTACTGAACTTCAATAGCTAGTAAATAAAACTTTTTGAGTTCTTCTTTATTTGTTCACCTTGCTTTTCGTTGTAGCTTTGTTAGTCTTTTTCATAATAAATGTTTAAAATTGGGAAGATCATTTGTAATCATCCGGTATACATATATATTTTTGGGGTGGTGGGGATGGGGGTTGTTTATATATATATATATATATATATATATATATTATATATATATATATATATATATATATATATATATATATATATATATATATATGCGTTAAAACTCATACCATCTCGCATCACTTTTTAATAAAATAAAAGTACATTAAATGTAAAATGTAAATTATAGTCATAATAGATATTTGATGTAAATTTTACAATCTGTGATACAGAATGTGTCTGTCCCTTTCACAAATGTTGCAACATTAGAACTCAGAGACGGACGTAGAGTAACACTTTTATGAGGTCAATTCTGCGAAGGTATTTGCAGTTCCCGCAATCGTTGCAGTATGAATATTATGCAAAAGAGCAAAATCATGATCAGAATTTAAGTCGAACATAAAGTCATGCTCCAAAGTACCTTATGGCATTTTGTCAGCGAGAACAACGCCAACTGCTGACATAATGGCTTGGCTTTATTGATGCTTTGGTGTTTTACTGAATTTTAAACCGTAAAAATCATACTTAATCGATTCCCGGTTTAAAAAGGTGATTAAGGAAAAGTTAAGGAAAGGCATTTTCAGAATAGAATTTTCATACGTTTAAGTACAGTTAGGTAAAAGGGATAACCGTCTCCCCTTGAGAGAGAGAGAGAGAGAGAGAGAGAGAGAGAGAGAGAGAGAGAGAGAGAGAGAGAGAAGTTTCTTCATTTGATTATCCATGCAAAAGTTAATCTTAAATAAATCCTAAACTGAAATGATGCGAATTAAAACAGCAGATCTAATAATAATAATAATAATAATAATAATAATAATAATTTGAGCCAAAGCGAAAAAGTTTCATGACTCAACACAGCGTCAAGAATTTCGCGTGTTAAGAACCGAAACGAAGCTGAAAGTACGGAGCCGAAATATCGTATAGTAACAAACTAGCTGCGAAGTCACACTGAAGAGGAGGAGGAGAGGAGGAGCAGGAGGAAAGTGGAGGCGGAAATCTTATGCAAACGCCACGACCGAAACCCGAAACCAAGGAAGCAAAGGCAAGGCGGGCAGACTTAAGATTTGCATACAAACTGTTTAAATGCCAGACCCAACCTTATTCATTGTCTGGCTTCGGAAGCGATAGAATTAAAATGTTCCAAAATGGTCTAAAATGTTCTTTCGCTTTATAAGTTTATTACATTCCGCTGTTGTTGAAGTCGTTCTTCTATCGGGCTCGTTGCGTCCTTTCGCCATTCGAAAGGTTTCCTATACAATTTATGGGCGAAGAACAGTTGAACGTGATTGCTAATTTGTGTCGCGCATTTTTTAGCGATACAGTTAGCCTGGAATTTGTTTCCTAATTATGGAAATCATTTGGGAGACAAAGTAGAATAATTCCTCGGTTTTATGTCGGATAATTATATAACGAAGATTGGGTAAATTCTAAGGTGCTTCTCGACGTGAGATCACGTAAATTCCACAATATAAAGGATGAAGTTAGTAAATTACATTATGGTACTGAAGTTGCATTTATAAACTTTGAAATTAGAGACAGAAGCGAAACGTGAAAAAAAAAATCTATTCTGTACAGGCGGGGCCACCAGCTTGACCTCCGTGTGAAGAGAGACCAACGCACGAAACAACATAAGGTTCATAAGGTAAGGTGTACAATATCTCTCTTGAAATGCAATATTAGATAAATAATAATAAAAATTATAATTATAATAAAAATTATAATTTTGGAGGCTGTTTAACCTCTTTGTAACGATAAAGGTCATGTGACGGAGAAGACCTACAACTTTACGTGGAATCTGAAACACGGGTCGCCACATCGTCTGGACATAAACGACGGTCATCCATCCACTACTGATCGAACCCAACATCACTTAACTTGGCTAACCTAACGGGAAGCGGTGGTGTGACATGGCTACTGGGTAGCCCGTATTTTATACAAAATTAGTAAAATGTTACTAAATATATATATATATATATATATATATATATATATATATATATATATATATATTATATATATATATTATATAATATATATATCCGTGGTTCCGACGGCATCAGAATAAATGAAACTAAACCGTTATTGTTCTTAGAACCCAGAAAATAAGCTTAGTTTTGAATGGTACAAATGGGCATCTAAATAGATATACTTAAAGCGCAGACGGCCAGATTTTGTCTCCTTTTATAAGTATCAAATTATCTCGAAATCAGTGTTTTTCCAACTTTTTTCACAAAAGTGCACTTTTATTGCGTAAGATGTGCGAATTGGCCCTTCAAAATGATCGCATTATCCTTTTAAGCACTATGAAACTTTAACTATACACTTAAAATGATTCCGGCGACAGGAAAAGCGAGAGAAGTAAAAACATCAAGAGGAAATATTATGCTTTAAACGAAAAAACAAACGATAAAATAAAAAAAATATTTCGAAATTGTTTCCAAAAAGATTTTAGTCTATTTTTAATATCTATGAAACTTTTTAACGGGTAGTTTTGTAAATAAAGCCTTTGTATAGTTAAATTAGTTCGAATATACCCGGTTAGGTTAGGTAAGGGTTAGGTTTAATTTGTTAGATTAGTCCCGGTTAGGTTAGGTAGGGGTTAGGTTTAATTTGTTAGATTAGTCCCTGTTAGGTTAAGTAGGGTTAGGTTAAGTTAGTTCGAATATACACGGTTACGTTAGGTAGGGGTTAGGTTTAATTTGTTAGAGTAGTCCCAGTTAGGTTAAGTAGGGTTAGGTTAAGTTAGTTCGAATATACCCGGTTAGGTTAGGTAGGAGTTAGGTTTAATTTGTTAGATTAGTCCCTGTTAGGTTAAGTAGGGTTAGGTTAAGTTAGTTCGAATATACACGGTTACGTTAGGTAGGGGTTAGGTTTAATTTGTTAGAGTAGTCCCAGTTAGGTTAAGTAGGGTTAGGTTAAGTTAGTTCGAATATACCCGGTTAGGTTAGGTAGGAGTTAGGTTTAATTTGTTAGATTAGTCCCGGTTAGGTTAAGTAGGGTTAGGTTAAGTTAGTTCGAATATACCCGGTTAGGTTAGGTAGGGTTAGGTTAAATTAGTTAGATTAGACCCGGTTAGGTTACACTAGATTAGTTAAGTTATAGATTAGATAAAATTTGGTTAGCTTTCTTATGATTATTTTGTTACTTTTCGAGGCCTTTTGCTCGTGGAGGTCGAGAGAATTTCGCCCGAAAACTTTTATTTTCTCGTTAATAAAGTTGGTTTTCGGTGAAAAATGTCTCGAAGAAAAGGTCAGAACATCTGACATTCACCAAAATATTAACACTTCTGTAATAAATAAATAAAATAAATAAAATAATGTAGCGCAAAATAATAATGATAATAATAAATAATAATTCACCAAAAAAGAGGAAAATATTTGATGGAGTAAAAACTGCAAAAGGAAGATTCCTTCTTTGTTTATTTTCATCTTTAAGATTTTCAAAATTTCCGTTTCGAATTGAGACCAATAATGAAAGACAATCACAAAATTAAAATGGATTCCAATTTTATTTAAAAAATAAGTAAAGGAAAACGATAATTTATAATGATCTTCATTGAATTTTGCCTTCCAAGAATACAGATTTACTTTTCATTGGCTCAAATATCATTGAGAGAGAGAGAGAGAGAGAGAGAGAGAGAGAGAGATTGTTTTTACCTTTTATAAATGAGATAGAAATAAAAATTATATATAAAGAGTTCCAAAAAACCTTAGCCCCCCCCCCCTATTTGCAGCTTACATGTTTACTTATATTGAAATAGTTTTTAGTGATTATAAAAATATATAAAATTCTTTATTTATTGCAGGTATTAAAATTACTCTAGCTGATAAAGTGATAATATAATGGCTTCTCAATTAATTGGTGATTCGGAGAAGCAACGTGTGATAGATCGCATACGAGCAATAACATTTCGGGAAGCTCGTGATGCTGGAGCCACCTTTATAACACGTTCATGGATTGCCAAAAAAGTTGCGAAGAAGTGAGGACTTCGTCAAAAGAAATTGGAATAAAACTTTGGATGAATGTGAAATGGATAGAACAAAATCTGGGGGCCCAAATTTGCCACTCTCTCAGGAAACAAAGGACATCATTGAAAGCGGTACGCGTAAGCGGAAAAACAGCTGTGCTAAACTTTCTAGAGAGATCGAAGTGTTGAGAGGAAAGATCGTTAGTGGTGAGATCATTCGACTGTACCGTCATAGTCAAGGTTTAAAGCCTTGCATGAACTTCCAAAGCCAAGAAAAAACTCACTTAACATCGATGACAGAATGTGGTTTGCCCATTATCTTGAAGATTGGGATGTGGATGATTTCATGCATTTAGCTGTCTCCGATGAATTTTTTGTTTACGTAATACGTCGGCCTAACTACCAAAATGATCGAGTGTGGGTCACAACACCAGATGAAATCGATGACAATGAATATTATCGCGAATTATTAAAAAGTCCAGACTGTGTTGGTGTGTTTGTTTTGTTCACTTCAAAGAAGCTCATGTGGGTGCTGAAGCCAAATGGTCAGAGTTGGGATGGACAGTATTTTCGTGATATTATTCTATCCCAGCATGTCATTCCTTTTCTAAGAAACCCAAACAATGTTATGGATGTCGATCAGGTCACACTTCTGCACGATAAGGCCCCCTGCTTTAAGGCATTAGCCACTCAACAGTTGTTGCGGAACCATGAGCTCGATTTCTTTGGAAATGAAGAATGGCCAGGAAATTCTCCTGACCTGAACGTCTATCATCTATGAACACATTAGATCAGTTAGAAAGGACAAGGTTGAATGTCTCTTGTTTCAAGAACCTGCAACAAATCGATTTTCGAAGGATACAATAACGCAACACATTGAAACTGTTTTAGCAAATTTGCGTAAAGATGAAGATCTATTCACGTCACTTTTGGCAAGCTACCCAAAGCGAATTCAGGCTGTCTTGGAAGCCAATGGCGGGAACACCAAGTTTTAATTGTTTCTCATTAAATGCAGGATTAAATTCTCTTTTGTAAGGTATGTTTAGTTTTACTGTACCTCTAATGGTTTAGGCCATGGGCGGGGGGGGCTAAGGTTTATTGGAGCCCCGTATATATATATATATATATATATAATATATATATATATATATATATATATATATATATATATATATATATATATATATATATTACTTTTGGTGACCTTTCAGGAAAGCGAATAATTATTTTTCCTGCCTAGAATTCCTGCCACAAAAATTATGAATTTTTTTTTTTGTAGATATATGAACAAAAAAAAACCCCTCTTCTGACGAGTGAGTTGCCAAATGTTGTCATTCATCGGGCGTGTAAATTTGAATTGAATCAAGCATTTTTTTAAATATTTTGTTGGCACTATATACAGGCAATGGAAAGGACGCGAGGAAAAGTCATGAAATACAACGGCTACTTCTGGACAATTCAAAAGGAGAATTTTAGGCTGAGAAGAAAGAATTTACCTTGAAAATTATCGTATCAAAATGAGTTCAAGGGATAAATCTGAGTCGGGTAAAGGGTGATATACAAATTAAGCCGATGCTAAATCCGAAGCAAGAGAAGACGACTATCCTGGTGCAAAGAAAGAGTTGCATAGATTGCAAACGAGTGGCAAAAAGTTCTTTTTTCAGACGACTCAAAATTTTGGGACAATTGGTGACGGGTCCGCGAGTTTGGCAAAGAAAGTCTGAAATGTATCATAAAAGCTACCTGAAACGATCCGTGTGTGTGTGGGGTTGCATGAACGCAAATGGTATGGGGTCACTTGCGTTTGTAAATACTGTAGTCACTAGTCATGTTCATCAAGAAATCTTAGAATACTTTATGCTGGAGTCTGCAGAACAGCTGTCTGGAGACGAGCCATTTATTTTTCAACATGACCTGGTTCCAGCTCATACGGCTCGTGCAACATCTGTGTTGTTTGATGTTCATGAAATTAAAATACTACCATGGCCAGCTAATTCTCCCGATCTTAATCAGATAGAAAATCTTTGGAATATTGCTAAGCAGAAGGTCCAAAAGCGTAAACCACGAACACTTAGTGAACCGAAAAGGCGTTTGATTGACGACAACGTGGCAATCGATAGCTACAGAAGAATGCAAGATGCTGTCGACTCGATGCCACGTCGATTGGAGGTCGTAATCAGAGCCAAGGGTAGACCAACTAAATACTAAGACGCAGAGTAAAAAGTCTTTGATAAAGTTTAATACTCGTATGTTGGCAGTACTCAATAAACAAATGAATTTATTCTATTTTTTGTAACACCTGACAAGATATTCGAATATTTTGGTATGTCGCTATGCACTAACTTTTTACTATTTTATCAGGTTTTTGCTATATTTTAATTTTTTTCCAAAAATGGTACATGGAGGTGTCTTTTTTATCATAATGACGTCACAGATACTCGATATTTCTTATAAAGCTGTGTAACTTAAAAGTATTATCAACGTCACGTGCGCATTTGAGACACTATTCTACTGTTTTGGTCCGACGTTTTATTCCTGTATATATATATATATATATATATATATATATCTCAATACAGGGATAAATGTTGGCGTAGCATTTGAAGCATATTTGTCTTCGTACATAAAAATGTGAGTTCGTGGTATGTATATGTTACGCGTAATCGGTGAAATTGTGTATTTCATAAAATAATCAAAATATTGCTTATTTCATGAATTTGGCAAATGGACTGCTAATGTCATGAAATAAGCAATATTTTGCTTATTTCATGAAATACGCAGTTTCACCAATTATACACTAGGCAACAAAGATTTTGTTACAGAAGACCAAATAGGTGCTCCTAGCTAATTTCGGTATGCTGATTTCAAATCTATAATTAGATTTTTTCTATCACGTCTAGATTTTGTGTAAAATGCAAATCACTTTTAGTAAAATTTTCTACCACGTCCAGATTTTGGTTTTAATCGGCTTAATGCCAGTAATATGAAACTTGCTTTTCAATGTTAAAGCAATTTTTTTTGCCAACTATATACAAATTCGAACAATTTTGATAAATAAAATTTATCCCGAGTTGGCAACACTGAGTCAAGAGCATAGTAACGGGCAACGGCCCAACGGTCAGTCGCTACGTGACAGTCAAGCAGAACGGTTGTTGAAGCTCTCTGCTGATGAGCAAGTGACAGGTTGTGGTGACTTGTGTGTTTTTATAGCATTTGTTTTGTACTACGGTGTGTATTTCTTTTTATTTTGCACATCGTAATAATTACTTTCTACGTTTTTTCAGATATTGTATGGTAATTCAAAATGGCATCAAATAGACGTGCTTGTGTAAATCACCCGACAACTTCTGCTTTGTCTGTGGACAATATACACCTAAGCCACAACGTAGAAACATAACAACAAAG
This sequence comes from Bathynomus jamesi, assembly GCA_023014485.1. Classification (NCBI taxonomy): domain Eukaryota; kingdom Metazoa; phylum Arthropoda; class Malacostraca; order Isopoda; family Cirolanidae; genus Bathynomus; species Bathynomus jamesi. The sequence goes on along the minus strand of JAJOZX010003096.1, from coordinate 253,368 downwards.
ATTAAACTTGCCTACAAGTGTTATTTTGACTGTAAGTTAGGAGACCAACAGAGGGACTGGGCACCACATATTTGCTGTGCACAGTGCAATGCAATGTTAATAGCTTGGATGAATGGTAAAAGAAAAAGCTATGCCGTTCTCAGTCCCCATGGTTTGGCGTGAGCCGAAAAATCACTTCAATGATTGTTATTTTTGTTTGACAAAGATTGCTGGTTTCACAAAGAAAAACAAATCAAAGATCACGTACCCAAACTGCGAATCAGCAATGAAACCAGTACCACATGATGAAACAAATCCACCACCAGTTCCACCAGCAACGATAACAGACAGCAGTTCATCTGAAGATTCTGCTAGTGATATAGAAACAGGGAAAGATGGCATATATGTTCCAGATGCAAATATTTCCCCACATTTGTTAAGTCAAGCGGAGTTAATGACTTAGTGCGCGATTTGGAATTACCAAAAGAAAAGGCAGAGTTGCTTGGTTCAAGACTTCAAGAATTTAATCTTCTCCAACCAAACACCAAAGTTTCCCCATTTCCGCCATCACCATTTGCAGTTTTCATCATTTTACTTACAGGAAGAAAACGTTTGTTTCTGCCACGATATCAGTGGTCTGATGCAAGGGATTGGCTGTCGCTATGATCCAAAAGAATGGAGACTGTTCATTGACTCTAGTAAAGCTAGCCTTAAAGCTGTATTACTGCACAACGGCAATGAAAAACCTTCAATACCTGTAGCACATGCCACTGGCCTTAATGAGACTTATGAATCGATGAAACTGCTGCTAAGACTCATCAAATATAAGGACCACACATGGAATATTTGTGGCGACCTTAACGTTGTATCATTACTTCTTGGGTTACAGTTGGGCTACACAAAGCATATGTGCTTTTTGTGTCTATGGAACAGCAGAGATGACAAGAACCACTACAAAAAACATGATTGGCCATCTAGAACTGAACATGTTGTTGGTAAATACAATGTGAAACACCCAGCACTTATTGACCCTCAGAAAGTACATCTTCCACCACTTCACATTAAACTTGGCCTTATGAAAAATTTCGTGAAGGGTATGGATCATCAAGGTAGTGGTTTCCAATATTTAAAGGATAAATTCAAAGGAATATTGACAGATGCTAAGCTAGAAGCTGGAGTTTTCACTGGACCACAGATCCGCAGTGTCATCCACGACTCATCGTTTCCATCTAACCTAAATGAGAATGAACTAGGAGCATGGACATCTTTCGTTGAAGTTGTCAAAATTTTCTTGGAAACCACAAAGCTGAAAACCACCGTAAACTCGTAGAAAACATGCTTAAATCTTATGAAATAATGGGATGCAGAATGTCTTTGAAAATTCATTTTGTACATTCTCATCTTGACTTCTTCCCGGCCAACCTTGGGGCTGTAAGTGACGAGCATGGTGAGCGCTTCCACCAACAGATCTCAGTTATGGAAAACAGATACCAAGGTAATTTCAACCCAAATATGATGGGAGATTATTGTTGGTTCCTGCAGAAGGAGAGCTCGTCATCCTACAAGCGACAAAGGAAGAGGACACACCAAAGTTTCACTTAAGAACAGGAATTTGCCTTTCAGTAGTAACAACAAAATACTAACGCGCTTTGGGTGGATGGTTGGGCGCAGGGTGGTAACTCCGCCAGCGGAATTCCGCTGTCTGTCTTAAGCCAGAATAAAGGAGGAAAGACATCCCTGTTCACTAATTATTTAAGTATGCTTAACATAAAACGTGGCACGGAAAAGTAGCTTAGACGGCTTTCGTAATAGAAGCGGGTGAGAAAAAAAATGAAAAATAGGGGTTTCCGGTTACACAAAATCTGGACGTGATAGAGAAATTTTGATATCAGATCTGAAATCAGCATCAGCGCTTTAGTAGGAATCAGTAGTTCACGTGTCTGTAACAAAAAAAAGTTGAAATTTGTTGCCTAGTGTTATGCGTAACACACACACACACACACAGACACACAGACACACACACACACACACACACACACACTATATATATATATATATATATATATATATATATGATACACAGATTATATATGATACACACAGATTATATATGATACACACAGACAGTGCATGGAACAAGGAACTCTTCTGGGAAAATTAAATCCACTATAGTTCGAATAAGTAATGGTAAATGACAAATACCATAGTTTTTCTTTTTCATGATGCTAGCCCGACGTGGGCAACGGGTCACTCGCAAAGAGGTCCCATAAATATAGCTTCCCTCACCAGCTATCTGCAAAGCAGACAGGATCCAGCTTTGGGACATGGATCTAGGGTTTATTCCCATCTTGAAACGGACATGTTATGTGCCTTGAAAAGTGGACGCTCAATTCTACCAGTTGAGGTTTAAGTTTTGGTTTTTGGCTAAAAATATAATAGTTACCCCTTTTTCTTTTATGTATTCAATCTGACGTGAAGGCAGCGAGTCTTTTGCTTATATTGAGGTTCTAAATGTAGCAGGGCTAGGCTGCTTTAAACCCTAGATCCATGTCCCAAAGCTGGATCCTGTCTGCTTTGCAGATAGCTGGTGAGGGAAGCTATATTTATGGGACCTCTTTGCGAGTGACCCGTTGCCCACGTCGGGCTAGCATCATGAAAAAAAAAACTATGGTATTTGTCATTTACTATTACTTATTCGGACTATAGTGGATTTAATTTTCCCAGAAGAGTTCCTTGTTCCATGCACTGTCTGTGTGTATCATAAAAAACTCAGGGACCATTCTGAGTTCATTCCCATCTTGAAACGGACATGTTATGTGCCTTGAAAAGTGGACGCTCAATTCTACCAGTTGAGGTTTAAGTTTTGTTTTTTGGCTAAAAATATAATAGTTACCCCTTTTTCTTTTATGTATCCAATCTGACGTGAAGGCAGCGAGTCTTTTGCTTATATTGAGGTTCTAAATGTAGCAGGGCTAGGCTGCTTTAAACCCTAGATCCATGTCCCAAAGCTGGATCCTGTCTGCTTTGCAGATAGCTGGTGAGGGAAGCTATATTTATGGGACCTCTTTGCGAGTGACCCGTTGCCCACGTCGGGCTAGCATCATGAAAAAGAAAAAGTATGGTATTTGTCATTTACCATTACTTATTCGGACTATAGTGGATTTAATTTTCCCAGAAGAGTTCCTTGTTCCATGCACTGTCTGTGTGTATCATAAAAAACTCAGGGGACCATTCTGAGTTCATTCCCATATATATATACACACACAAAATAAAATAAAATATAAGAGGTATGCTAACGAAGCTCAAAGATGATATTGTGGTTCATATTGATCTTATCTTCTAAGTGTCTTTTTCATGCACTGAGAAAGAAATACATTAAAATAATGATAAAAAATTGGTGAACAAGCAATTCAACGGAGTTTCATTTGTAACCGAAACAAAAGGAGTGGAATTTTCAGATGCTTTCTCTCGAAAAACTTCAGATTACAAAAATAATCTAAACAATAGCTAAATTCTCTTTCACAAAAATGTAATTAATTAAGAAAAAATGTAATCCCTAGGTCAGAAATTCTTATTGAAGTAATTAAAAATGCATCACTTTCCCCTCGTAAACAATTATGACACCACACAACCAAAAAAATAAAAAATAGAGGGAATGTATTTAAATAAATAAAAAATGAACAAAACACGCTTCAGTCCATCACCCAAAAGGTGTTCAGAGAAAAAACGGGAAACAGAACTTTTGACGTAAAGGTATAACCGAAACAATACGAAACTGTCAATGCGTCAATAACCAAAATGTAAAAAAAAAAATGTTCTGACAAAATTTTTTTTATTTTTATCAAAACAATATTTTTTGCCTGAATAGTGACAAGTTTTTCAACTATTTTTACAATTTTTGTCGATTTTTGTCGATGGGTGGGTAAAGGAAGAAGGTGGGGTTCACCCTAAACGAGGAAACTTCCATTATTGTACTAGCACAAATCATAATTGAAACTTGTACGGGGAAAATATGCTAAAAGTTTGTGATTAGGCTCCGTTTACTCTGGGCTTCTTCGCGTGTTTTATACTCATTAATTTCTGTTTGATTGCTTTGAATGTGGATTAATAATGTTCAGAATTGATCTGCGAATGACTCTTCCTCCCTCTTCATTTGTAGCACTCAATGAATGTTCTCGGATCTACTCGTAACCCGCCCTCGGGGCCTACCCCAATTGACTGGTTAAAGACCTTGTATCGGAAGTTATCATCAAAGCGGAGTTTGGAGTGTTCTTAAGTGAATAGTGAGATTTCTCGTACGCTTTGGTAGAATATTAAAAAAAATATATAGTTTTGGACCTCCTCCACTGTTGAAGTATTTTTTCCCGTCACAATAATCGAACCATTTTGATTTTGGTATAAAACAAAAATAAATCTTCCTCTTTTTATAAACGAGACTATTTTTATTTCATTTTTAACATTTTTGTCAAGTATTCTCGAGTATATTTGAATGTAATGTCATTTTTAATGTCTCAATAAACGCAAAAAACTTCACTGTTGTGGAAATAAACTCTGTCTATTAGAGTGGGTTTTTATTATCATATTTTAATGTCTCATTGAATATAATTTCGGTTCGAGGTCTTGAGAAGTAACGTTTTTTTTCGCTTGTTTTTATTATTTCAGAGGTGACGGTTCTTCACAAATAACGAAATCTCACCTTCTGTGACAATTTGAACAACACCCATTCACTAAAAAAAAAAGAAACTCTTCCATCACCTCAGCAGGAGAGGTTCGTTCTTCCGCCGTGAAAACTCGCTCAATTGATTTCCATTTCCCTAAACTCGATCGAGCAGACTTTAGATTGTGATGTAGTTTCAATTTTGTGTCTGACATTATTACTCCTAAACTCTGTCTTATCGTTCTCTTAATTTACTTGTTCTTCTCTCTCTCTCTCTTTCTCTCTCTCTCTCTCTCTCTCTTTCTCTTGTTTCACAACAATTTTACTGCAATTCTCTTTCCTTTCTACGAAAATGGAACTTAGTCATCATCGCTGAGATTCATTTTACTTTCTTCACTATATATTCAGATATACATATTGAGCGAGCTACCGCCGGTAGTTCATTAGTTATGGTGTCACACTCTGGCGGTGAGGTTCTGAGTTCGCTCCCAGACACCAGGTTTGGTTGAGCCGGCCGTACCTTGCCAACGCTCGGGCTCGAGTGACCCTGATAGCACACTTAGCCCCAAGAAGGTGAGGAAATGAGTTCCGGATATTGCCTTTGCTTAACCACACACACACACACATTTATTTACCCAACATACATAAAATGTAAAAACAGAAATAATTTAAAATCTCAGGATATACACCATTGCGACATTAAAACATAGAAAAATTTATTTTACTAACGAAGATTTATAAATCTCTCTCTCTCTCTCTCTCTCTCTCTCTCCACTGCAATCCAAGCCTTCATAATGAAAGAATCCTTCATGAAAGGATTGAAAAATAAATGCTCTGAAAAGGTTTAAAAAAGTTTAAAAGGCTTTTAACATTCTATATGCAATTCTGTCATGTAAACTAAGCCTTTGAAAGTTGGTGTATATATATATATATATATATATATATATATATATATATATATATATATATATTGGTGAAGGCCGCTTCTGGCAAGCTTCAATTTCAATTTAAGCAGAAAGCAACAGACAAGAAGGAAAGAAACATCCATCAAGTTGGAAAGGGACTATATTTTGTATATTGCAACGTTTCAAGCACAAACTATGCTCATCCTCAGGCAAAAATTCTAAAAAGTTAAAAAACATAATATTAAAAACCATAATGACATTAACAAAATAAAATAGGGAAAAAAATCCACAAGCATTAAAAACAAAGTCACACTAAAAAATTCTAGAAAGTTACAATTAAAAACCATAATGACTATTATGAAACAAAAGCGAACAATTAACAAGCTTTAAAACAATAAAAGTGACACTAAAAACGAACAATGAATAACAGCTATAAAATACAAAATGTAAAACTCAAAAAACTAAAAATTCACAGGCTATCTTTTAAAACACTAAAAAATTAAAAACCACACTAAAAGGAACACACCTTAAGTCTAAGCAGCACAGATTCCGAGGCAAAACTAAAAAAACAGAAGCATCTAAAACCAAGTAAAGGTTGGTTGTTCAAGATGTTCAGTTTAGACGGAGGGGAACGGATGAAATATCTGAGTTAAGCGAAGGGGAGAGTTTTTTAATATATAGGGATTCTAAAAGTCTTAACGTTTGCTCACACGGAGCGGAATCTAAAATGTTAAAATTAGCTAAAGTTATATCGACTTTGCATAGAAAACATGGCTGCGTATAGCTGAAGCTTCTTTAGTTTTCAAAGGTTTGTCAGTTCTATGGCTTATGCCCATATGGGCACAGAAACGCGACTCGAGGCTCCGCACAGTGCTACCAATATAGCTCCGATCACATCAGGGACACTTGAATTCATAAACGACAGCACTGCGCAGAGCATCCGATACACGGTCTTTAACATTAAAATATGAGCCAATAGAACGACGGTTGACAAATACTAGTTTAAATCTATTTGACAATAAAATTTACTAAGAAGTGGCAGAAGGTTATTACGGCAATAGGAATTCAGATATCCCATTTCTGGAGCACTAGATAATATACATTTTTAGGCACGTTAAAATTATACTTTTTAGGTTTGTAAATGTTAGCTAGAAATCTATTGATAGCGTTTTCTACAATCTGCAAAGGATAGCCATTATTCACAAAATATTTCTTAAAAAACAAATTCATTATGCAGACATTGATAGTTGGAACATAAATTATACGCTCGGTTAAGTAGGGTGTTTACAGATGCCAGCTTGTATTTAAAATCACAATAACTTAAAAAATTAAGACCAAGACCAGTGAACGTCTTCTTACGAAAAAACTGAAGTAATAATAGAATCACTCTCTCTGCTAATCAGTAAATCCAAGAAAGGCAGCTTGGAGTCAGATTCTTCCTCCAGAGTAAACTTTATGTTTGGATGCAAGTTATTTACCCAGCCTCCTACCCCTATAAGGCCTATTTTTTATAGACGATATGTTGACGATATTTTTGCAGTGTTTACTGATGCTAGCAGTGCTCATCAATTTTTACATTTTTAAATAACTTGCATCCAAACATAAAGTTTACTCTGGAGGAAGAATCTGACTCCAAGCTGCCTTTCTTGGATTTACTGATTAGCAGAGAGAGTGATTCTATTATTACTTCAGTTTTTCGTAAGAAGACGTTCACTGGTCTTGGTCTTAATTTTTTAAGTTATTGTGATTTTAAATACAAGGGCATCTGTAAACACCCTACTTAACCGAGCGTATAATTTATGTTCCAACTATCAATGTCTGCATAATGAATTTGTTTTTTTAAGAAAATATTTTGTGAATAATGGCTATCCTTTGCAGATTGTAGAAAACGTTATCAATAGATTTCTAGCTAACATTTACAAACCTAAAAAGTATAATTTTAACGTGCCTAAAAATGTATATTATCTAGTGCTCCCAGAAATGGGATATCTGAATTCCTATTGCCGTAAAACCTTCTGCCACTTCTTAGTAAATTTTATTGTCAAATAGATTTTAAACTAGTATTTGTCAACCGTCGTTCTATTGGCTCATATTTTAATGTTAAAGACCGTGTATCGGATGCTCTGCGCAGTGCTGTCGTTTATGAATTCAAGTGTCCCCGATGTGATCGGAGCTATATTGGTAGCACTGTGCGGAGCCTCGAGTCGCGTTTCTGTGCCCATATGGGCATAAGCCATAGAACTGACAAACCTTTGAAAACTAAAGAAGCTTCAGCTATACGCAGCCATGTGTTCTATGCAAAGTCGATATAACTTTAGCTAATTTTAACATTTTAGATTCCGCTCCGTGTGAGCAAACGTTAAGACTTTTAGAATCCCTATATATTAAAAAACTCTCCCCTTCGCTTAACTCAGATATTTCATCCGTTCCCCTCCGTCTAAACTGAACATCTTGAACAACCAACCTTTACTTGGTTTTAGATGCTTCTGTTTTTTAGTTTTGCCTCGGAATCTGTGCTGCTTAGACTTAAGGTGTGTTCCTTTTAGTGTGGGTTTTTAATTTTTTAGTGTTTTAAAAGATAGCCTGTGAATTTTTAGTTTTTTGAGTTTTACATTTTGTATTTTATAGCTGTTATTCATTGTTCGTTTTAGTGTCACTTTTATTGTTTTAAAGCTTGTTAATTGTTCGCTTTTGTTTCATAAGTCATTATGGTTTTTAATTGTAACTTTCTAGAATTTTTTAGTGTGACTTTGTTTTTAATGCTTGTGGATTTTTCCCTATTTTATTTTGTTAATGTCATTATGGTTTTTAATAGTTTTTAACTTTTTAGAATTTTTGCCTGAGGATGAGCATAGTTTGTGCTTGAAACGTTGCAATATACAAAATATAGTCCCTTTCCAACTTGATGGATGTTTCTTTCCTTCTTGTCTGTTGCTTTCTGCTTAAATTTATATATATATATATATATATATATATATTAGTGGTGGGCCGGATATTCGCATCCGCATCCGCACTTCTGACTGCGGATGTTATGCGGTATTACCTCTAATAAATTATGAAATTTACAATTAAATTAGCTTATAAAGTAGCTTATAAGGCCCAGTCATGCACATTTCATGTAAAGTATTAATTATTAATGAACAAACAAATATATAAACCTCAAAATATAAATAGCTGGTAACACAGAAAATTGAATGAAACATGTTTCATTGAATTTTCTCTGGCTGAAACTCTTGAGAAAGTTATTTTTATCATAATGAAAACATTAATATTAATTTTAATTCTTATGCATTGCCTGCCATTAATAGTAATATCACGAAATTTGAAAAAATTATGTTATATATCATAATTCTTTATTATATTGATAGATTAACTAAATATCCGCATCCGCAGATGTTGAAAAACTGACATCCGGTCCACCACTAATATATATATATATATATATATATATATATATGCGTCGGTAACCTTGGTTTCGCTTCCGCCTGAAATGATAACTCTAACGAAGGTCAACAGAGATGGGCAGTAACGCGTTACATGTAACGACGTTACGTAACGAACGTTACAAAAGTAACGAGTAACGGTAACGCCTGAAAGATTTTCAAATGTATCAATGTAACGGTAACGCTTTGCAAATTTTTTATCAATGTAACGGATTTTTTCGTTACTCGTTACCCGATACTTGAATTTGATAACATTGCCATTCCATTCATGAGGACTATTAAATGCAATTCACTATTCCGTGTTAGTAGCAACAACTAAATTTATATTTTCTAGATCTCTTCATCTTTCCCAAAAATCATTGGGGTACAAATTCTTGTGCAATATATCGTTCTTAAGATAACAACATTTATATAGTCAATAATAGTAGCTATTAGAATTTATGTGGTATGGCTGCCATTTGTAAGTTTATCTGTAGTTTCAAAATACGTGTGAAAGCACATAAACAAATATCAAATGTAACTAGTTACTCGTAAAGTCGTTACACGTATCGAGTAATGGTAACGCTTTAAGGATTTTCAAAAGTAACGATGTAACGGTAACGCCGAGTATATTTTCAACGTGTAACTGTAACGCCGTCCAATTTAATGCAACGGTGGCCATCACTGCCTACAGCTTAACGTAGAATCCGAACCACGACCCATCGCAGGTGGTCAGAAATCACAACCTCCCGACCAGCACCCCAGCGTCTTAACTACTCGGCTACCCAGGGCACCCATTTATCTACCAGCCAATTTCTTTTGTATGGCAGGATGACCAGCTGGGTGGGCTGCGCCTGCCATCGCCGAGAATCGAACTCGAGGCCAGTGGATTCGTAAACAGCGATGCTACCATTACACCACCGAGGTAGTATTTGCCACTTACTATTACTTATTCGAACTATAGTGGATTTAATTTTCCCAGAAGAGTTCCTTGTTCCATGCACGGTCTGTGTGTAACATATATATATATTATATATATATATATATATATATATATATATATATATATATATATATATACACACACACAGGGTGTTTGAAAACTTTCTGTACAAATTGTAATGGGGGATAGGCAACACCAAGACAAACCCTTTTCGTCTATAAGTGTATGTCCGCTGACGTCACCATTCGGCGCGAGAGGGCGCCGCTGCAATTGGCTAAAAGGTGAAGTGGGCTAGACTCGCGCTTGCCGCGGGCATTCTTAAATCGGACGTAGTACGCGTAACATGGAGCGCTTCACGACTGCTGAGATGGCTGACATGCATATGGTGTATGGGGCTGCCAATGGAAATGGAAGAGCTGCTGTGAGGTTGTACCGACAGCGCTTCCCAAACAGACGTGTGCCAAACCACCAAACGTTTGCGCATTTGCATCGGCGACTGCGAGAAACTGGAACATTCCATGCAAACATGCATGACACTGGTCGGGAGAGAAACGTGCGCACTTCTGACATGGAAGAAGAAATCCTACGGCGATTTGAGGACAATCCAAGCGCAAGCACGCGAGGTGTTGCACGTATCCTCGGGTGAACCACGACCTGGTCTGGAGAGTGTTGCACGAGCAGCAGTTACATCCGTTTCATCGTCAGAACCGTTCTTGATGAGCATGCACCGTGTAGCATGTGGATTTGCGTGCGCCCACACGTGAGAATTGTGCATGTTAAACACACCCTCACGTGTGAAACAGGCCTCATCTGAGAACAGCACATAAGCCGGAAAATTAGGCTGCACCGCTGTCTGCTGCAGAAACCAGCGTGCGAATTCCACACGAAGAGGATAATCCCGAGGTTGTAATGCCTGGACTCTCTGACGATGAAACGGATGTAACTGCTGCTCGTGCAACACTCTCCAGACCAGGTCGTGGTTCACACCGAGGATACGTGCAACACCTCGCGTGCTTGCGCTTGGATTGTCCTCAAATCGCCGTAGGATTTCTTCTTCCATGTCAGAAGTGCGCACGTTTCTCTCCCGACCAGTGTCATGCATGTTTGCATGGAATGTTCCAGTTCTCGCAGTCGCCGATGCAAATGCGCAAACGTTTGGTGGTTTGGCACACGTCTGTTTGGGAAGCGCTGTCGGTACAACCTCACAGCAGCTCTTCCGTTTCCATTGGCAGCCCATACACCATATGCATGTCAGCCATCTCAGCAGTCGTGAAGCGCTCCATGTTACGCGTACTACGTCGATTTAAGAATGCCCGCGGCAAGCGCGAGTCTAGCCCACTTCACCTTTTAGCCAATTGCAGCGGCGCCCTCTCGCGCCGAATGGTGACGTCAGCGGACATACACTTATAGACGAAAAGGGTTTGTCTTGGTGTTGCCTATCCCCCATTACAATTTGTACAGAAAGTTTTCAAACACCCTGTATATATATATATATATATATATATATATATATATATATATATATATATATATATATATATATAAAATGTTACTTTTTCAGTCTTCACATCTGAAACTATTTTCAGGTTAAGGACAGTATGATCATCTAAAAAAAAATTGTAATCGGATTTAGAAGGCGAGAGCGTCATTGTGTTGCAGTGGTTGATACGGTCGAATTGAAATTGGCTCTGGGTTCAATTCCCGTGAGCAAAGAACGCATGGTTCAAGATTCTAAACTTATTTTTAACGTAGTCAACTATATATATATATATATATATAATATATATATATATAATATATATATATATATATATAAAATGTAAACCCACAAGGAAAAAGAAAAAAATTATTTCAAGGCCTTTCGTGTATTCAGCAGTGCACCTCGTCCTTGTGAGTTTGCATCACAAGGACTTATAACTTATAAGGAATAAAGAGATTCCAGAGCCAAACAAATACTGTAAGTAACACAAACACCTGGAAAATGAACACCTGGAAAATGATTCACAGAAACTGAATCAGTACCCAGTGAGGAAAAAAAAATGAAGAGAGAGAGGCATCATAATTTACACATTGAAACTAATTGTAGTTGTTGTTCCTAATCTCAAAGCGAACCCGGAAACGATGCGAACAACATTGGAAAACGGGAAAGGCAAAATGTATGGAATCCTTAAACAAAAGAGTAGAAAGGAACAACCTCTGTTCTGAAGGCGGATAGTTCTGTAATCAGAGGACCAAATCTGTTCCACCAACTTCCAAAACAAATATATTTAGTGTCCGTGTCGTCACCTTCCAGAGGAAACTAGACACCTAGTAGGACAATCCCGGATGAACCGGGTATGTCTGGGTATGTGCAGGGCCGTTTCCTGCAATAGGCGAAATAGGCGACTGCCTAGGGCCCCGCTTCAAAAATGTGTAGGAGGCAAAATTTCTGAAGGATACGATAGGGATTGAATTCGAAACAATCGTTGTATTTATTGAGTGAAATGTTTTTAAAAATATAAAAATGTTTTTGTTCAAAGTGTGCAGTGTTAATTATGTTTAAAAATTACAACAAAAGAAACATTAACTTTCAATGAAAATTTTCATTTTGGCAATGTAAATTTGGCTTATTGTGTGCAATGCTAGTTATAGACATATGCTTTAAAATAAATGAAAAAAAGTTAGTAACCATTTCGCTTTCTGTCCTATTTAGGCCTATCTCTCTCTCTCTCTCTCTCTCTCTCTCTCTCTCACACACACACACAGACACAAATATATATTTATATATATAGAGTATATGCAAAAAAAACCCAGCATGATCGCGCTGCCTCATGGCTGGAAAAGTTAAGGACTTTGTGCATCATGGCACATGGGGCTTTCCAATATATATATATATATATATAATATATATATACACACACATACACACACACACACACACACACAACACATATATATATATATATTATATATATATATATATATATATATAAGCAAACAACCACAGGGAAAAAGGAAAAAGAAACACGAAATCCGAGCGCTTTCGTGTTTCTTTTTCCTTTTTCCCTGTGGTTATTTGCTTATTAATAAGATCACGTGTTATTCTGTGATTTTTCTGCATATATACATATATATATATATATATATATATCACATTATATGTATATAAGGCAGATGTTTTGATGCATATCTGGCAAATGATGAGCTAATGGTGTTGGGGGGGCCCCAAAAAAATCTTGTCTAGGGCTCCAAAAATGCTAGAAACGGCCCTGAGTATGTGAGATGAAATTTTTGAGAAAACAATTCTCTCTTGCACCAAGCCATTTCTACAGCCAGATTCACGGGTTTTCCCTTAAACCTTCATGTAAAGCTAGATTTCTACAGAAAATGTTATTATAATATACACCTTACCTTATGAACCTTATGTTGTTTCGTGTGTTGGTCTCTCTTCACACGGAGGTCAAGCTGGTGGCCCCGCCTCTAGGTCTGGCCTGGTGGAGGAGCGAGTTACTTTCTTGCGCTCTCCCCGTACATAGCCAGGCACGCCCGGCTCATCTGGTACTGTCCTGAGCCAGGCATCCAGTCTTTTCTTGAAGACTTCAACTTTGACCCCCGTTACGTTTCTGAGGTCCTTAGGAAGCTGGTTGAGAAGTCTTGGCCCCCTGACAACCAAGCTATTTTCCTTCAGGGTTGAGGAGGTCCCTTGTCGTGCTTTTAATTTGGGAACACTACACATTCTGCCTTTCCTATTTTCCAGTGTTGTTTGAATGGTAATTGGGTTTAGTTTTAGGTTTGGTACCAGTTTTTCGATCATTTTCCATATGTAGATTATGATGTACCTCTCTCTTCTTCTTTCCAGTGAGTACAGATTTAGTTTACGTAGTCTTTCCCAGTAGTTGAGTTCTTTGCAGCCATCAATCTTGGCTGTGAAATGCCTTTGCGTTTCTTCTAGTTTATTAGTTTCTTCCTTTTTATATGGGGACGTCTGAGCAGTATTCAAGTTTTGGTATAATCAGTGTTTTTAGCAGGGGAATCATTACTGTCCTGTCCCTTCTCTTGAACGTTCTTAGAACCTGTCCGGCGACTCTTTTTGCTTTATTTATCGCTATCTGATTTTGTGTTTCGAATTTCGCATCATCTGTCATTATTATCCCGAGATCAATCGCTTTCATGCTTCTCTGAATTTCCTGTCTATCTGGAGCATAATATGCAGTCTGTTTAAGTTCTTCTTTTCTACCATATCTCAAGAGCTGAAATTTCTCGGCGTTGAATGACATGTTGTTGTCTTCTGACCATTTGTATATTTTGTTCGTGTCCCTCTGCAAGGCCTCCACGTCATGTACATCGCTGATTTTTCTGCTGATCTTTGTATCGTCTGCAAAGGATGTTACTATACTATGCTGTTTACTCCGCTGTCTATGTCTGTTAGCATGATAATGAACAGGAGTGGGGCCAGTACTGTCCCTTGTGGTACTGAGCTGCGTACTTCCGATTCTGATGATGATATACCTTGAATTTTGACGACCTGCAGACGATCACTAAGGAAGTTGTAGATCCATTTTCCCACTTTGCCTGTTATTCCCATGTCTTTAATTTTATGTCCTATTATACCATGGTCACATTTATCGAAAGCTTTAGCAAAATCTGTGTGTATATATATATATAATATATATATTATTATATATATATATATATATATATATTATATATTATATATTATACAGGGTGGGTAAAAAAAAGTTACCCCTTAGAGGTAAACTGTCATATTAAAAAAAGTAAGAGAACTAGAGCTCCCAAACTTCATAGATGCTTACTTTAGCATGTTGTTCGTCTTAATTGAAAAGTTGCTCGATGTGTCCCCTTTCCTGCTCAAAGCAGGCCTCCAAACGTGAACGCCACTGATCAATACACCTGTTTACATATCGTTGAGACACTCTCCCAGCCGAGCAGAATTCTTTCGTGTAGTTCATCTATGTCTCTTATATTGGTACCAGGGATGTAAACTTTGGACTTCAGGGCTTCCCAAACACCATAAACTAGTGGTGAAAGATCAGGGCTACTAGCCGGCCACATATTGGGTTCGATAAAATCTGGTGTTTCGTTCTCAACGAATGTGACAGTTTGGCGTGCTTTGGCGAGCAGGGGCTCAATCTTGTTGGAAAGTATATCTTTCACCAATAATTCGTCAAATATCAGTTAGATAGAGTGAAAGATATACTTTCCAACAAGATGGAGCACCTGCTCACAGAGCACGCAAAACTGTCATATTCCTTGAGAAGAAACACTGGATTTTATCGAACCCAATATGTGTTTGGGAGCTCTAGTCCCCTTACTTTTTTTAATATGACAGTTTACTTCTAAGAGGTCACTTTTTTTCACCCACCCTGTATATTATATATATATAATATTATATATATTATAATATATATATATATATATATATATATATATATATATATGATGAATAAAACCACGAAGGAAAAGAAACGCAGAATGGTGCTCAAGCGCTTTCGTCTAATGACATCCTCAGAAACACTGAAGTACATAGAAGGTTACAGCCTATATATAGGTCCCCCATTCTCGGAACTATCTCTGATTCACAAAAAATTCCATGGATCTTACTGAAAAATTGAATAATGCACGTACTGAAACTAACGATAGATTGATCAGTTTTGACGTTTGTTCATTGTTTATAAAAGTGCCGATTGATGATATGCTTGACTTTCTCTCCCAAGAATTACATAAGTATGACCTGCCACTACCTTCACACATTGTTTTGGAACTTATTAAGCTTTGCATCAAAGACTGTAAATTCACTTTCAATAACGAGTATTATCAACAAGTTTTTGGGATGGCCATGGGCAACCCCTTGTCCCCCTCCTCTCCAATATTTATATGGAGTTTTTTGAAATTACTTACATTCCGAGAATCCTGGGGGTTGGCATCCCTTGGTTGCGGTACGTTGACGATATTTTGTGTATGTGGCCCATGAATCGTGACCTGGATAACTTCCTCCTTCAGTTAAATGATCAAGTCCCCTCCATTAAGTTTACTTTAGAAGTGGAACAAGACAATTCAATTCCGTTTTTGGATGTGCGTGTACATAGGGAAAGCCCAGGTTTTAAGTTCAGTATCTATCGGAAAAAAACAAACAATTTGTCCTACGTACACTTTTACTCGGGACATGACACCCCAACTAAGAAGGCCATTTTTTCTTCAATGTTTCTCCGCGCCCTTAGGATCGCCAGTCCGGAACACATCGATGCCGAATTAGAAAAAAATCAACGGTATTGGAAGTGATCTGTGTTATCCATCTGCGTTTATGGAATCTTGTCTCAACAAGGCAAAACGAACTTTCTATCGGGGCAATAATAACACTCGTACTTTGTCAAAAAATATTTTAGTACTTCCATTTTTCCCGGGCTTTTTAGGCATTGCTAATGTACTTAAACTTTTGGATATTAATGTAGTATTTTCATATAACAATATTGTGAAAAATATCGTAGTAAAAAATAGCCCTACGAATAATTCAGGCATTATCTATAAAATTGGTTGTAAACAATGTGATTCCTTTTACATAGGTCAGACGGGAAAGGATTTGCACACACGTATAAAACAGCATCAATATTCCGTTAGAACAGGACAGTCGTCGAGTGCCCTTTTTGTCCATTTGTCAGAGTTATCCCACTGTATTGATTGGAATAATGCTTCAGTTTTACTTCACTCTGGCAACATTGTTAATAGAAATATTCTTGAGTCTGCCATTATCCAACTTTCAAATAACTTCAACATAAGCAAAGGTCTTTTTCAACTCGATCCTGTTGTTTGAATTCCTTCAGAAAGGATTTAGATAAGAAGGGTAGAACGCTAAATCTTTGGTAAACTTGTATGCCACTCTAATAACTTTTATTTTTCAATTTATTTTTATATACAAGATGGGTAGAGTGATAAAAACCCGGGCAGATTTCCAGTATATTTTAATTTTTTTTTTTTTTTATAACATTGGTTGGAAACAATTAATTTAATCTTGTGCTAAAAATCGGTAGTTTGATGTTGTGATAAAAATCGATAGTGTTTCCTTACAAAGTTGTATGCCCATCCCACAATCTTTTAATTTTTAATATTTTTTTTTCCCCCGTTTATTGTATATATATATATATATATATATATATATAGATATATATATATATATATATATATATATATACATAATATATATTTTTTTTGTAACCTACAGTATATATAGGCTGTAACCTTCTATGTACTTCAGTGTTCCTGAGGATGTCATTAGACGAAAGCGCTTGAGCACCATTCTGTGTTTCCTTCCTTCGTGGTTTTATTCATCATAAATATTTTTCACGTGTTACTTTTGTGAAATAATTTTCATATATATATATATATATATATATATATATATATATATATATATATATGAAAATTATTTCACGAAAGTAATACGTGAAAAATATTTATGATGAATAAAACCACGAAGGAAAGGAAACACAGAATGGTGCTCAAGCGCTTTCGTCTAATGACATCCTCGGGAACACTGAAGTAAATAAAGAGTTCGAGACTATATGAGGAGTTCCGCGTCTTAAGGTACCTAAGCGCCAAAATTAAAATTCGCCAGAAATCGCCTCCAAAGTTCAGCAACATTCTCGCAATAGTATCTCTGTTATTAATTGAGCTAGAACGTTCATTTTTGGCTAAATTAGAGTTCTAAGTATGCTAATGAAAATGTTGATGAGTTTTTGGAATAGATTTTCATATTTTATATTTTATATATATATATTTTTTTAAATTTTTTTATTTTCTTATTATGCCGAACTTTGGGTGAACTTTTGGCTGGCGATAGAGGTGAAAAAAGTAGTTCGCTTCATAAGGTTTTCAACCATACTTCTAGTATCGTAAGGTCATTATAACCCAAACCACGCGATAGAGGAAGGGTAAAAATAGTGATATCCATCAAAAACACGTTTTCGCCTGTGGTGGCGCTTAGGTACATTAAGACGCGCGACCCCTCATAAGGTTACAAAAAAATATATATATAAAATAAATATAGAAATAAAAATTGTGGGAGGAGCATACAAATTTGTAAGGAAAACTACCAATTTTAGCACTTTGCCCTTCTTGTCTAAATCCGTTCTGAACGAATTCAACACAAGATCAAATGGATTGTTTACAACCAATTTTATAGATAATGCCTGAATGATATATGTAAAAAATTCCATGGATCTTACTGAAAAATTGAATACTGTACGCACTGAAACCAACGATAGATTGATCAGTTTTGACGTTTGTTCATTGTTTACAAAAATGCCGATTGACGATATACTTGACTTTCTCTCCCGAGAAAGACATAAGTACGACCTGCCACTACCTGCACACATCGTTTTGGAACTTATTAAGCTTTGCATCAAAGACTGTAAATTCACTTTTAATAGCGAGTATTATCAACAGGTGTTTGGGATGGCCATGGGCAACCCCTTGTCGCCCCTCCTCTCCAATATTTATATGGAGTTTTTCGAAATTACTTACATTCCGAGAATCCTGGGGGTTGGCATCCCATGGTTGCGGTACGTCGACGATATTTTGTGTATCTGGCCCATGAATCGTGACCTGGATGACTTCCTCCTTCAGTTAAATGATCAAGTCCACTCCATTAAGTTTACTTTAGAAGTGGAACAAGACAACACAATCCCGTTTTTGGATGTGTGTGTACATAGGGAAAGCCCAGGTTTTAAGCTTAGTATCTATCGGAAAAAACCAAACAATTTGTCCTACGTACACTTTTACTCTGGACATGACACCCCCATTAAGAAGGCCATATTTTCTTCAATGTTTCTCCGCGCTCTTAGGATCGCCAGTCCGGAATACATGGATGCCGAATTGGAAAAAATCAACGGTATTAGAAATGATCTGTGCTAGCCACCTGCGTTTATGGAATCTTGTCTTAACAAGGCAAAACGAACCTTCTTTCGCTTGAATAATAACACTCGCACTTTGTCAAAGAATATTTAAGTACTTCCATTTTTCCCGGGCTTTTTAGGCATTGCTAATGTACTTAAACTTTTGGATATTAATTTAGTATTTTCACATACAATATTGTGAAAAATATCATAGTAAAAAATAGCCCTACCAATAATTCAGGCGTTATCTATAAAATTGGTTGTAAACAATGTGATTCCTTTTACATTGGTCAGACGGGAAAGGACTTGCACACGCGTGTAAAACAGCATCAATATTCCGTTAGAACAGGACAGTCGTCCAGTGCCCTTTTTGTCCATTTGTCAGAGTTATCCTACTGTATTGATTGGAATAATGCTTCAGTTTGGTTTCACTCTAGCAACATTGTTAATAGAAATATTCTTGAGTCTGTTATTATCCAACTTACAAATAACTTTAACATGAGCCAAGGTCTTTTTCAACTTGATCCTGTTGTTTTGAATTCGTTCAGAACGGATTTAGACAAGAAGGGCAGAGTGCTAAAACTTTGGTAGTTTCCCTTATAAATTTGTATGCTCCTCTTACAATTTTTTTTTCAATTTATTTTATATTTTTTTTTTTTTGTGACCCATATATCATTCAGGCATTTTCTATAAAATTTGTTGTAAACAATCCAGTTGATCTTGTATTGAATTCGTTCAGAACGGATTTACACAAGAAGGGCAAAGTGCTAAAATTGGTAGTTTTCCTTACAAATTTGTATGCTCCTTCCACAATTTTTATTTCTATATTTATTATATATATATATATATATATATATATATATATATATATATATTTTAACCTATATATAGTCTCGAACTCTTTATTTACTTCAGTATTCCTGAGGATGTCATTAGACGAAAGCGCTTGAGCACCATTCTGTGTTTCCTTTCCTTCGTGGTTTTATTTTATATATATATATATATATATATATATATATATATATAAAACCTTTGGTGTGTGTGTATATATATATATATATATATATATATATATAACCTTTGGTGTATATATATATATGATGAATAAAACCACGAAGGAAAGGAAACACAAAAAGGTGCTCAAGCGCTTTCGTCTAATGACGATGTCATTAGACAAAAGCGCTTGAGCACCTTTTTGTGTTTCCTTTCCTTCGTGGTTTTATTCATCATAAATATTTTTCACGTGTTACTTTCGTGAAATAATTTTCATATATATATATATATATATATATATATATATATAATATATAATATATATATATATGTAACCTTTGGTTAGTTTTTCACATAAAGCACCATTCCGCCATACGCCTATTTCAGCGTACGAGTAGCTCGCAGCAGTATTACCAAGCAAACAGGGGTCAAAGTACTGACCAGGCTTTCGCACGTAGGTCATCAGTACTGAAAGCAACAACATTCTGCGTTAGTTTAGTCCAAAGAACATCCATTTCCGTATTCAATTTATTGCAATTTTCGTTAGTTTGAATTACAGACTCCACCAGTTATTATAAGTTATAACAGACCTATTTCTTTTTTTCTCTTTTGCTGTTGGTGTAACGTAAGAACTGAGCAATATTCCAGTTTGGGGACTATCAATGTTTTCCACAGGGTAGGGTGAGTATCAGTGATGTAGTCGAGACCACCATGGCCGAGACCGAGACCGAGGACAAACAAAAGGTCTCGAGACTGAGACCGAAACTGAGACCGAGATCATATGCAATTTTTGCATGTATTCAATATTGTGTAATGCCTAATTCTTAAGTTCTGTATTTCATATTCAGGAATAAAGATTCTAAAGAGGTTATCAAGTGACAATTGCAAAATTTACTCATAATTTATTCACAAATTCATAGTTTGTGACATTTTTCAGCAGTTAACTGCCTACTTAAAACAATATAAGTGTTCGTTGTACTTGAGGAACATCACAGTGATGTAGTCGAAACCACCATGGCCGAGACTGAGACCGAGACCAGTCTCGAGTCCTATATCACTGATGAGTATGACCTTTCTATTGATCCTCTCAAACTCAAAGATGCTAAATATCCGTCCTATTAATTATCCTCTTGGTTTGTATCATCAGTCAGAGTCACTCGCAAATCTTTAGGTTTTGAATTTTCTAAAAAAGAGTTATTTTTCTTTTGAAACATCATTTTTCATCTTTTAGTTTTAATTTTTTCACGTAAATTTGAAAATTTTTGATAGCGAACGACTATTACTACTACTACTACTACTACTACTACTACCGGCTTTTCACTACTACCACCACTACTACTACTGGCTTTTGACCACTATTACTACTCGTTTTGACAAGATATACGTTTGGATTTTTAATCTCTCTGCTCATTTTCTGTCGTCATCAGTAGACTGACGGTTGACAAAAAGAAATAGACACCTTCGGTTTTTTCTATAGTTTTTTTTTTTATTTGATAATAAAAGTGAATAAATAATAACAGATTTATTGAATGAATATATTTAAAACCGTGTCGCTTTCCCCTTTGCATTACGTAAAGCTGACACGCGTTCTGGTATTCCATTGATGAGTTTTGCCATTTGTTCTTGAGGACAATTATCGTGGTGTCTATTTAATTTTGTCAACTCTCTCTGTATTGAAAATTGGTGCACGGTGCGAGTTACCTGTTCCTTGTAGTAGTGAACGTATGATGATATTTCCTGAACAAGAACAACCTGCTTTTGTTTTCCAAGGAAATCTATTTTACCACTTCACCTGTTACGTTGCGTACATGCGCTAGTATTCCATGGTCCATGGTTCGAGGTGCCTCGGTGGTGTATTGGTTAGCGTTGCTGACTATGAATCCATCGGCTCCGGGATCGAGATCCGGTGACGGCAGGTGGCGCGCAGCAAAACCCAACTGTTTATCCTTCTATACAATAAAAAGAATTGGTTGGTAAATAAATGGGTACCCTGGGTAGCCTAGTGGTTAAGACGCTGGGCTGCTGGTGGGGCGTGGTTCGGATTCCACGTTAAACTGTTGGTCTAAGGTGGAGTGACAAGCTCGTCAGAATAAACAATTCGGGCGGAAGCAAAGCCAAGGTTAACCAAGCTATCCATTTAACAAATACAGAGAGGCACAATCTCTCCCATCTGAATTCATGTTGGTTTTTATCTTTCATGTATCCCCTACTATTCTTTCGAATATTTTGGTAAGATGGAATGTCAATAACACATTCATATACATTCTTTGTTTGTTTTCCTTCTTCAAATTATTTTTTACTCCATTTTATGTCGAAAGGAATAAAGAGAAAAAAAATGTGATTAGGAATCACGTTATTCGCTTTTGGAATTGAAAACTGAATTGTTTTTAATATTATAAATATTTCTTTTAAGTCGTCAGCTGTCGTGTTGGAATTTCCTCAATGGCCTCATCTACTGCTTCCTTTTCCTTTTCTAAATGATTTTTAAAACCTTTGCGTCATTTTTAATAGCTTCAAGATTTCCCGTTAATAACTGTTTACGTAATGCGACATCCTTTGTTCAGTTCCGTTACTCCTCTATTCATCGCTTACGAAGCAGTATCATCGCTTACGAAGCAGTATCATCGCTTGCGAAGCAGTATCATCGCTTACGAAGCAGTATCATCTCTCCTTCGTTGCGTTTGCTTTATCCGAAGCGTAAATTTTTTCGTCTTTTCAGTTCCTCAATATTTTTTTTTAACTTATTGATAAGATATTTTAATGATACACTCATTTTACCAATTAGTGGTTTTTTTTTTGGGGGGGTTCCAATTAAAGTTCTCAAATTTACGCGAGTCAGTAATTGTTCGGTTTTCGATCGCTGTTGTCTTTAAATTGGTTGTACGTCCAATTATTTTGCGTTTTGGTAAGGGAATTTTTTATTCTACCGATTCGAGTGTCTGACATAATGGGGAAAAATTAAAATCTAAACGGGCTTTTTTCTGACATTTCTGTTACCTTTTTTGTGTTAAACTAAACTCACTCGCGAGAGACCGCAATGATGTTTTTTTGATTGCAGATTTTATTAATATTTTTATTTTAGGGAATCCTTTGACGAGAGTATTTTATGGTCTGTATATTATTGTTCATATCATATAAATTTTGTTTTTAGATTTTGTTACGAAAAGTTCCCTACAGTTAATTGATCCACTTTATATGTAGTCTGCTTCTTCAAGTAAGCTTCATACTATCTATACTACTATATTCTGCAATATTCTCTTTTCATTGTTTCTGTTAAACGTTTCGAATCACCTGAAGATCAGGGCCCCCCAGCCTTCTTTAGTTGGCTTTATAAGGCTAACTAACGAAAATATCACGACTTAACCTAACCAATCGTCAAAGGCGTACAGTTGACCTAACGATTGGTTAGGTTAAGTCGTGATATTTTTGTTAGTTAGCCTTATAAGGCTAACTAACGAAGGCTGGGGGCCCTGATCTTAAGGTGAGCCGACGTATCAACTCGGAAATTATGTTTTGTTCATGATTCAATTTCTCTCCATAACCGCAGTTTTCCAAATATTTCCATTCTTTTTGGTTGTTCTGAAAGGTTTTTGTTTAGTAATTTTGGTAAAGTTTGTCCCTATTTCTTCTATGAGGCATTTCAGGTCCAGTAAATTAATTACTGACCAGATTTTTGATCATGTATGTTTTGCCGATGCCAGCCTCACCTTTTCCTTGATGCTTTATCTTATCTGAGTAACCAGTTCATTCATTGTTCACCTTAATTACATGTTTTGTTGCCTTGTGCTCAACCATAAAATCTACCTTTCGTTTGAACATTATGAATTGCACAACTCGGCTTCCGTACTAGCGCAGTACCCAGTTGCGAACCATTCGCAACTCCTGAACTGAAGACAATACATTTTCCTCTAAAATTTCTTGATATTTCTTCGAATTCAAGATTCCACTGATGACAAGTTTTCCTGGACCAGAAGCACTGAAACATCTCCGAAGAAGCAACCCACCACCACTATGTTTAACCGTAGGAAGGACGATTTTTCCTCGATGCAGTATTTGATTTTCGCCAAACATACCGTTGCTCGTTGTTCCAAAATAATTCAATTTTGGTCTTGTTTGTCCAAAGAACTTTTTTTCAGAATGCAAATCCATCATTTTTTATGATCCTTGGCTTACTTTAAACGAGCTTCTTTGTTCGCTTTTCGTAGTATAGTTTTCCTTTGTGCAACTCTTCCATGCACACCATTCTTTCTGGATGTGCCAAGCGCAGTAGAAGGATGGACATCGAACTTAGACAGTCTTAATGTTTGGCAAATATCACCTGCAGTCATTCATGGATTCGCAACAGCCATTCTTTCAATCCATCTAGTTGTACATTCTGAAATCTTGGAAGGTCGTCCATACCTTGGCAGAGTTTTCATTGTCCCAAAGCTATTCCAGTGCTTTATAACTGCAGCAACCGTCGTAAATGGAATACTTCTCTTATCTTCCTATAACTCTTTCCAGACTAGTATGCAGCAATAACAGATCTCTAAAGATCTGTAGACAGTTCTTTACCACGACGACCCATTGCTTAATAATGACTTGTACATTCATCCGTCTTCCATGAAGATTCATAGAAAAATTCTAGAATTTAGAAATACCAACAATCTCTAATCGATAAACAGCCAACTACTGATAAAAATTTTAAATTCTTCAAGCCTAGGGTGGACACACAAAATATTAAATAATTCTGTGAATAAAGGTACGAAACCTTTTGTATTTAAACTTTATTTTTCCTCAAATTCTTTGATGTTTTACATTATATGCTGGCGTTAATCTAATTTTTTTTATTTGTTAAATTTTTCAGAATTATCCTATGTGTAGGACGAATATAACCGAAATATTTCTCAGTATGTTTACTTAAGTGCGCGACTATATATATATACACACACACAAAACAATACAAATTAATTTTCTTTTTAAGGGAACATTATGTACAATTACAGTTTTCTTTTCCTTTTCCAAAAATTTTTTAAGGATAAACTTAAGTGAAAATAAATAATTCAACATCGTCATCGATTTTCCGGACTCTGAACATTTGCTTTCTCATGAAACATTCTTTGATGAATTAAATATTAAAATAGGTTTGTCATGAATATTTAACATTTATATATTTTGTACCAAAATGTCTGGAAACGTTTGGCTACATGAAATTTTTATTTGGTTTGGCTCATTAGGTTTTTCTTTCCCTATTTCTGACGTTCTTTGGTGTTCAACATAACTTGAAATTTTATATATATATATACACAGTATATATATTTGATTGAAGGGTTTGTTCGAGAGGATGCGCAGTTTAGTGAGAAATAAGAGGAAGAGATGGTACATACTGAAGTTTAGTGGCAACCGTTTCTGAAAATTTGAATTTCCATCACCAGCGCAAAAAAGTTGAAAATGAAAAGAAATGTAAGAAAAATGATTAAATATTAAAACGAAAATTTTATATAAAAATATATTGAGATAATATAAGTATATTATTAATATATTACATGATTAAGTTCAGAAAAATAAAAAAAAATAATATAAAAAGTATAAAAAAGATAAGAGAAAGAAATAATGAACGTAACATCCTCAATAACATAACACCCTCAATGAACATAGCTCTCTTAATGACATCATTTACTAATATTACAACCTTTAAATAAACCGTCCAAATCAGCCATAAGTGATTATTGTCATCTCCACAACCACCCTCTGATACCCACAAACTTCAAAATTATTAACTCCGCACACCAACCAACCGAACTCTGCATCCTCAAATACCAACATATTCTCAGTACAAAACCAACACCTGAACGACTATAGCTTTGCCTTTAACCTAAGCATAGCCAGATAAGTTCTCCTGCTTACTAATGGTAAAAAAAAATCTTCAAAAACCACTTGGCTTAATTCTTGAACAATTCCGATATGAATATTTCAACATTTATCCAATTGCCAACTCTTCCGCAATTTTTTAATTACACATTTCTTTGAAAACCTGGTAACGTAACTTATACAGAGTGTCCCAAAACAACGTATACATTTTTTAAAAATTTATAACAGGAGAACCCACTAACAGATTCAGATGATTTTTATTTCTTTTTATAGCCTATAGCCTAAGGAGATACAAAAGCGAAATTGTTAACAGCCTTGGCTAGCCTAAGGAGATACAAAATCGAAATTATTAATAGCCTTGCCTGCCTACAGTAAACATGGAAAATGGAAGTGTGCGCTTATCATTTGAGCAACGAAAATGGATACTAAAGTCCTATTTTAAAGTTGAGAAGATATCAAAGGTTCAACAACAGTGGAGAGACAATTTTGGAACTAATCCTCCAACTCGACTTACCATTTCACGTATCTGTGAGAAATTTGAAGTATACGGTACTGTGCATGATGTGTACAAGCAAGCGACTGGGCGTCCAAAGACATCAACAGATGCTAACACTTCTGATGAAGTGCTACAGGTATTCAACCGATCACCAAGAAAATCTGTGAGACAATGTGCTCGTGAAACAGGGAAAAGTAAGACAAGTGTCCACAGAATTCTGAAGAATGCTAAATGGAAATCTTACATCCCGAGATTATTACATGCCTTGAATGAGGATGATCCGGATCGCAGAATCCAGTTTGCGAATGGTTTCGAGTAAAAACACAGAAGATGGCCAATTTGCGGACAAAATTGTGTGGTCTGATGAGGCTACATTTAAGTTGAATGGTATAATTAATCGTCATAATTGCACATACTGGTCACAAGAAAATCCACACATTTATGTGGAACGACATGTAAATTTACCGGGTATAACTGTCTGGTGTGGTTTTTCTTCCAAAGGTTTGGTTGGTCCATTCTTTTTCGATGGTACAGTTACCGGCCATAGCTACCTCAACATGCTTCGGGGAAAAGGTTTTCCTGCAATTCGACAGTTATACGGAGATGAGGACATTTACTTTCAACAAGATGGAGCACCTGCTCATTACCATCAGGATGTCAGGAACTACCTTGATGAAACATTTCATTATCGGTGGATCGGACGACGAGGTAGTATCGAGTATCCACCACGTTCACCAGATTGAACCCACTTGACTTTTTTTTATGGGGTCATTTGAAAAATGAAGTATACAGTAGAAGACCTACATCACTTGAACAACTACAGAGCACAGTTGAAGAAGCGTGTAGAAATATCCCTACAAACATTTTTGTTGAAGTCTGCCAATCAGTGAATCAAAGAGCACAGTGGTGCATTGATGTCAATGGTCGACATTTCGAACACTTACGTGTTTAAAACAAATTAAACTATCTATTATTTCGAAGTTGTATATTTTACCTATAAAAAGAAATAAAAATCATCTGAATCCGTTAGTGGGTTCGCCTGTTATAAGTTTTTTAAAAATGTATACGTTGTTTTGGGACACTCTGTACATTCATTGTTACATTAAATTATTTGTCATCCCTTTTTAATATTTGTATATTTTAACTGCTACTTTATCCTTTTTATACTTTTTATATAGTCTCTCTCTTATTTTTCTAAACTTAATCATCGTGTAATATATTAATAATATATTTATATTATTTCAGTATATATTTTTGTATACAATTTTTGTTCTTTATAATCATTTTTTTTTTACAAGCACTGATGATGGAAATGAAAATTTTTCCGAAACGTTTACCAATAAACTTCAGTATGTATCATCTCCTCGTCTTCTTTTTATATCACTATATATTATATATATATATGTGTGTGGTTGTGTAGTGGTTAGCGTCCCTGACTACGAATTTATCGGCTCCGGGATGTCCGTCCATTTTCTCATTGTATCAGTTGCTCGGAGATACTAACACCGGACCTCCATCGAGACTCAGTGACGGCAGCCGGCGCGCAGCAAAACCCAGCTGTTTATCCTTCACATAATAAAGAAGGTGATTGGTACATAAATGAGTACCCTGGGTGGCTTAGTGGTTAAGACGCTGGGCTGTTGGTGGGGCGTGGTTCGGATTCCACGTTAAACTGTAGGTCTAAGGTGGAGTGAAAAGCTTGACCTTCATATAAAATTGGGCTTGATGAAGCAATTTGTTAAGGCCTTGGACGAAGATGGAGATTGTTTTACGTATCTGCGTGAAAAATTCCCAACTCTTTCGGAAGCAAAATTGAAAGAAGGAATTTTTGTTGGTCCCCAGATTAGAAAACTGACTTTGAATGAACACTTTTGCAGAACAATGAACAATCTTGAAAAAGAAGCGTGGATTGCTTTTAAGGATGTTATCAGCAAATTTTTGGGGAACAACAAGGACCCAAATTACCAAAACATTGTGAACAACATGCTAAATAAATTCAAAGAGTTGGGTTGTAATATGAATTTAAAATTACATTTCTTACATTCACACTTGGATTACTTCCCTGAGAAACTCGGAGCACTCAGCGAAGAACAAGGAGAACGGTTTCACCAAGATATCAAAGAGATATCAGGGAAGGTGGGACATCAGCATGATAGCTGATTACTGCTGGATGTTCAAACGGGATACTCCAGAATTATTACATAAAAGAAAAGAACAGAGCGTACATTCTAGACTAAAAGGCATAGATCTCACAAGAAAACTCAGGACAAATAAAGATGAATATGTAATTGACGTTAATAGTCTTCTTTCTTTTTAAAGATGTTTGCATTTGTAATTAGTATAACAAAGCGAAATAGGTACCTAATGTAAATTGAAATAAATAATATTTATTTATGTTGTTGTTTATTCCCTTCCAGTTTGCAGAAAATCCTTACGTGATAGAAAAAATGGACACCTTATTCGAAATCAGCGTAGTTGAATTATATAAAATCAGTTATTAGTAAGAAAACAACTCTTACAAAGTCCTCATTTGCAGGCCTGTGATAGGGGAAAAATACATTACTTACGTTAAAAATCATCGGAACTAAAGGTTGTTGAGTTCAACATGTCGATTTAACACAAACGAAGTAGCGTATATGGGATATTTGTCAAAGTGGTGAATTTTCGACTAGTGAATTGTGTGGAAGGATGAACAGCTGGGTTTTGCTGCGCGCCACCTGCCAGCACCCGGTCTCGATCCCGGGGCCGATGGATTCGTAGTCAGCGACACTAACCACGCCACCACCGAGGCGCATATAATATATATATATATATGTGTGTGTGTGTGTGTGTGTGTGTGTGTGTGTGTGTGTGTCTATGCTTATGTACCTCCCCCAAATTTAACGTTTTGACAACGATGGCTGTCCCTGATATTGCATGAAACACTTTTGTAAAGTGGTACGCTAAAGATGTAGTGAATACCCAACGTCCATCCTTTCACGCGTCTTTTGAAGTTTTTAAATCGGCCTTAATTCATGCAAGGTTGACGTCTGAGGATACTCAAGTGTTTTATGATTATTCTAAAGAGAGTGTCACAGAAATTAATGATGCTAAAGAGGGCTTGTAATATGTGACGAATTTAATTGTGACAAAGAATACAACTATAGTGAAATGAAGAACCCGACGCTCAGTGAAGAAAAACAGAATCTCTGGATTACGAAACTCATTGACGAATGGTACGACAAAACTTATTACATCATGTTACACATCACCATTTACACGTCCGAAACAAAATATGCCAAGCTAGTGATCATGGACAATTTAAAATATTTTTACCACTACATCAACGTACACCAGAATGAGGTGTCTAGTGAGATTATAGCTAAAGGCTTGTGTACCTTTGTAATAGAACTAAGTGACAAATACCTTCTGTCTCCCAAAGTGGAACGATATGGACACGCCTATTTCTCGAATAGAACTCCTGACTGTTAATTGATTTACCATCGAATCATTTAACTTGTTAAATAATTTTGTGTATATACTTTTTCCACGCCCGAAATTACATTTCCATGTTGCTGCATAGTCTTACATGTTTCGTCCGGTGCTGCCGAGTCTCCGAGCCACCAACAGGGGATGCCTTGACCCTGAGACGCCTGACTCACCACCAGATGAGCGTTACGATCTGAAGCAAGCAGCCCACTTCACACCAGTATCTGAGCTTGGAGCGTCGTGACATGCTATCCAGAAGCCTTGTTGTTGTATCAACAAGAAACACCTGCACCTGCAGTAACACAGAAAGATGGAACTCCCGCTAAGCAGTATCCTTAATGCTCAATACGACATGACTTTTTTAAAATCAGGGACAGTGTTTAAACGTAGTAGTGGTGCGATTAGCTTTGTGCTTGAGACAAATTATAAACGTACATACTCCCCCAAATGTAAAGTTATTTATTTAAATGTTGACGAGATGTCGAAAATCTTTGTATTGGTTGAGAGGTAACCGAATAAAAATTATAAGGTGCCAGCTTCAGCGAGTGCAACAAACTTAATGATTACTGACACCCCCTCATATTGTACTATTTGTACGTTAAATGTAAGTCGCAATAGGAATCAACCTTGCGTTGAGACACGATTGATGTGGAAAATTAATCTAAAACCCTTCAGTAAAAACAATGTTAATAGCGGACTAATGCCTACTCGTTGCCGGGTCATCCTCGATAGACTGAAATAGCCTCCTTCCTCAACCTGAAACCTTTATTAAATGCGCGTGTTCACGATATGCGTCATTTTGACACCGTTCTCCAGCATGCCAATACATTTTTAATTGACGATCTTATGAAGTGTAGAGGTGAACAAAGTGAGAACGGATTCGAACTTAGGGAATATTTAGAAGACACTTCCCCCGAGAAATTCCACTCGCTATGGGACGGCAGTCTAGACCGTTACAAACCATCCCTCACCTTCACCGTTCATTCAAAGGAACTCTTTCTTTATATACGCTGTATCTGTCGCTACGATTTAGAAGATTTCCTCACGTATCGCTATGCTTTCTGAACAGTTTTCAATTGAAAAGTCTGATGACCAGAGAATAAACGCTCACTTAGAACGTGTTGTGATACATTAATTTTCATGATAATATTGTAATAACTGATCATGTACTCGATTAGGCTTTTGAATCAATATGTTCCAAGATTAAGAATTATGAAAGTATTACGACCAGTTGTACGAACAAAAATAATCCGAAGTGACGTTAAGGCTCTGTATATCGAGCATAGAATACCTTATACGTTAAAAGGTGTATTATTTCTAAAAAGAATTAGATGTATTATACAAAGCAATGAGAATGTAACTATTTCCACCATTATTTGTGAGTTTACTAAACTAATACAAAAATAATGTCTTCACGTGTTAACAAATATTGTATGCAACTATGTTTCTATTTATTCCTCACTCATTTTTAAATTATGTTTATGTATGCTTTTTAATAAGATGAAGGGAAGATTTATTTATTTTTTAAACAGTGCTTTTGTGCGTGTGTGTGTGTGTGGTTGTGTGTGTGTGTGTGTGTGTGACCTGTATGGAACTGGCCAGCCATGTTGGCTTGTGGATGCAGCCGCGTTCGGTTGTAACGGGTACATAGAAGGGCTCGGTCTCATTCAATGGCATGTATTTTTTCTTATTAATATCAGTGTTATGCCTAAGTATTACCTTTGCCACTATACTCTATATTCATAGTAGCCTTGGGGGTAGTGTGATGCTTACATCAAATGGCTTCTAAAACTTATATCCTTTAAATTTTTTTTACTTTTTATCTTTTAAAATTGGTGGCCGCTAAAGTTCAGGGTATAACGTCACATTTATACATATTTTTCCATCTTTCCCTTCCCCCCTTTTCCACTTCCCCCTTTTCTCTCTCCCCCACTTTCCCCACCCCTTACCCCATCCGCCATCTCCCTCTCCTCAAATGATCCCATACTACTACACGCTCATAAAAATTAATCTGAAGCTAATAAGTAGAACCAGGATGTTCAGGCATAATGCCTTAAATGCCTATTTTTGCCTTTTTTAGGGATTTTGGGGCGAAAATGCCTATTTTAACTATTTTCTGAAATAAGATACTGAAATAAACATTTAGATTAATAGTGTTCTGTTTTGTTGGCAACATCTGGCAGCTGAAAAGCCATATTACAACACAAGATTCTCAGTCGTAACCTAAACGTCAGTGAATACACGTCGCAATGCCTAAAGTCAGTGCATCTTCAAGTAAGAAGTTAACTAATCTTGTCAGAGAGTTTGGAAGTGATGTTTTTTCCACCGACGGCTCTGTCTTATTTTGCAAGATATGCGAAAAATCCGTAAACTTTGACAAAAAGTACTTTGTCTCTCAACATATACAGACTGCTAAACACAAATCTGCTGCTGAGAAAGGTAAAAAACAGGAAACATGTCTTTTAACTACATTTGCTTCATCTTCAAGCCGCCAATCCACTTTTTCGATGGATTTATGTAAAGCGTTTATTGATGCGGGAATTCCATTGTGGAAATTAGAGAACAAGTCGCTAAGGTATTTTTTAGAGAAGTATACGAAGGAAACTATCCCAAGTGAGTCTACCTTAAGGAAGAATTATGTCGACACTCACTATAACCACATTATGCAAAAAATTAGAGATGGAGTTAAGGATAACAAAATATGGATTTCAATAAATGAAACAACTGATAATGTGGGAAGGTATGTTGCTAACGTGATTATCGGAACCATGGAAGTTAGTCAGCCATCAAAAATATACTTGCTAACATGTGAGGAGCTTGAAAAATCGAAAAGTACAACTATCGCGCAGCTCTTTACAACGTCACTTACCTTGCTTTGGCCAGAGGGAATCAAACACGAAAGTGTTGTTTTGTTCGTCACTGATGCAGCTCCTTAAATGAAAAAGGCAGCAAAAGCTCTAAAGGTTATTTTCCCAAGAATGATACACCTTACCTGTTTAGCACATGCTCTTCATCGAATTGCCGAGGCCGTACGTGGATTGTTTCATTGCGTCGATAAGTTAATTTCAAATGGCAAGAAGATTTTTCTTAAAGCGCCATCGCGAGTTCAGCTGTTCAAGGAAAGGGCGCCTGAACTGACACTTCTTCCTCAGCCCGTTTTAACGAGGTGGGGGACATGGCTCTCCGCTGCATTTTACTATGCGACAAATTTTGACATGTTACGAGACATCGTAAAATGTTTTGATGAAGACGATGCTTCCTCAATTCGCATCATGAATGACCTGATGCAGAAGAAATCTCTCCGCAACGATCTTTCTTTTATTACTGCTCATTTTGCAAAGCTGCCAGATGCTATCACAGCACTTGAGAGAAGAGATGATACTTTGGTAAGCTGTTTAAATATTTTCCACGACATTGTACAAGATATTAGCAAGGCTCCCGGTGATGGAGGTGAAGCTATTCGACAAAAATGCGAAAGGGTAATTTCTGCAAACAAAGATCTAGATCAGCTGAAGAATATTGGAAAAATTCTGGAAGGAAAAGTTGATGGTGACACCGCGGATATTAATCCAGAAACCGTTGCATGCTTCAAATATGCACCAGTTACCTCAGTTGAGGTTGAGAGGTCATTCTCGATTCTCAGGCATCTACTCTCTGACAGAAGGCAGGGCTTCACATTTGATAATTTGAAGAAAATGATTATCATTATGTGCAATCAGTCTGAGTAATTTTTAAAAAATCTGTAGTGCTGATGTCAATATTATGTTACTTTGTATATGTTACTATTAAGAACATGTTTTACATCGTTGTTATACGTTCTCATTGTGAGTTTACTTTTTGAAAATAAATGCCTTTTTTGTGCCTTTTTTGCAGTTTTATTTTACCTTTTTGCCTGCCTATTTTGTTTTTTAGTGCCTAAACATTCCGGGCTCTACTAATAAGTATTTATTCTACAGCCCACAACTACTATTCAAGAAGAGAACTCTTAAAATATACTGTATATCTTCAATACATTCAAAAACCCGAACACAATAACAAACTATTCAAGACTAACGCAAACATTCCTGAACGAGGAAACCACTCGCTCTTTAAAAGTATACGCAACACTTCATTACATTTCCGAAGAAAGTTTCTGAAGCACGATCTCGTCAGTGAAGTTTTATGAATTTTTCTTTTCATAATTTAGTCTTGTGTGAATATTGTTCTTTGGAAGAAAGAAAGAAAATTCTAATGAAGGGAAGAGAAAGAAAAAAATAGCAGCAATTACAGGAGGCATATTATTCGAGAAATGGATGTTAAAAACTGCCAAAGAAAGGCGAAATTGTGATGTTAGATGGAAAATAGAAATGAAAAAAATGGATTTTTGAGGCTGTTTCTATTCAGAATGTTTACTCGAAACTTTTTATTGAAATTTTACATACCTGGCTTGGCATATGTGAAGAATAATATGAATTTTGCATTACTTGTGAAAATAATAGCTTTTCGAATCTGTATATAGAGGACGGACCACGAGACGCGAAAATGATCGGCATACCAGATGGTTGAAATGGCAAGAATTCTTAGAAGGGATGCACATCTCTTTCATTGGAGTCAGCCAGGAGTTGAATGGGGCGAAGCCGTAAAAGCTTTTATTTGGAAAACATACGATACTATAGAGATTAAATCATTTCGTTTTTTAAAAAGAATAGGTAAAATGTTCGTATTTTGGTTGCATAAAAGTTTTATGTATATTTAGAAAATCTCTCTTTCTAGCTCAAAAATAATTTTAGTCACTGGTATTTGAAATTTTGGTGAATCGTATGAATATAATATCGAGCTGAGCTCAGTTGTTATACATTGCTCCAGTTTATAGGAAAAGTTGGAATATCCCACACCTTCACGGAATGGAGTTTGATTAGTAGTATGGGTGCATTTACGACATGTGGGTGAGGGGGGAGGTACGGGTGCCAGTGCCAACTAGGGTGAGGGAGTGCCAGTACCAACGGAGGTATGGAGTTGAGGAGTACAGTTAAAATATAGAGTATAGATCGATCCTGAACCGTCGTTCGAACTCACCTAAAGTAAAAAAAAAAAATGTGACGCTATACTATGAACTTTAGCGACCACCATTTTAAAAGCTAAACGGTCAAAAATAAATTCAAGGTTTAGAGACCATCTGGTGTAATGCAGCACGACAACCCAATGCTACTATGAATGTAGAGTACAGTAACCATCGATAACACTATCTTAGGCATAACACTGATATTAATAATAAGAAAAAATAACACACACACACACACACACACACACACACATCAGCATTGTTTAAGAAAATAAATAAATCTTCCCTTCACCTCATTAAGACGCATACACAGACATAATTTAAATGAGTGTGGCGTAAACAGAAACAGTTCCATATAATATTCATTAACATGTTAAGACATTAGTTTTTTATTAGTATAGTAAACTCACAAATAATGGTGGAAATAGTTACATTTGCGCTGGACGAAACGTATAAGGATACGCACCAACATGAAAGTGTATTTTCGGGCGGGAAAAAGTATGTACACAAATTTGCTTAACACTTCAAATGATTCAATAGTAAATCAATTAACAATGAAGGGCTTTATTCGAGGAATAGACATGTCCATACCATTCTAGTTTGGGAGACAAAAGGTATTTGTCACTAAGTTCTATTACAAAGGTACAGAAGCCTTTAGCTATAACCTCACTAGACACCCTATTGTGTAAACATTGATGTAGTTGTAAAAATATTTTAAATTGTCCATGATCACTAGATTGGCATTTTGTTTCGGACGTGTAAATGGTGATGTGTAACATGACGTAATAAGTTTTGTCGTACAATTCGTCAATGAGTTTCGTAATCCAGAATTTTTGTTTTTCTTCACTGAGTCCAGGTTCTTCACTTCACTATAGTTGTATTCTTTGACACAATTAAATTCATCACATATTACAAGCCCTCTTTAGCATCACTAATTTCTGTGACACTCTCTTTAGAATAATCATAAAACACTTAAGTATCCTCAGACATCTAAACGTTGCATGAATTAAGACCGATTTAAAAACTTCAAAAGACGCGTAAAAGACGGACGTCGGACCTTTCCTACATCTCCAGATTTTACAAAGTCCCACTTTAAAAAAGTGTTGTATGCAACATTAGAAGGAGCCATCGTTGTAAAAAAATAAATTTGGGAGAGGTGTATAAGCGCGCGCACGCGCGCGCACACACACACACACACACACACACACACACACTACACAGGTAATTATGGTAAAACTTTGAAGTAAATACGTCAGCAGATGAGTACGTGTTCGCGGACAGCGATGTTTCGGAATGACTAACGAGATAAACATATCGAATGATGACACCGTTTGTGGTTTGTGGGTGGAGCCGATTTAGCATGTCCAGACAGAATGTTACACACCACACACACACACATCACACACACACCACAATATTATATATATATATATCTATATATATATATATAGAGAGAGAGAAGAGAGAGAGAGAGAGAGAGAGATGAGATAGGAGATCGAGGGTGGGCTAAAAAGTAATGCCTCTACTTGAATAATTCTGGACTGTGTAGAGGTAGCCAAATAAAATCGGTTTTGTGTTGTAACTTGATATCCCCACCCCATTCAAGATTGTGTAGAGGTAACAAGATAAAACCGGTTTTGTGTTATAGCCTAATATAGCCTACACTCATTCCACACGTTGGTTCAGTATCGATTAAAATGGAAAGGAGTAAAGACGTTCGCTTCAAGCAACGTGTCGTAATTCAGTTTTTGACCGCGGAAAGTGTTGTTCCCATACACATTCATCAGCGAATGCAAGCTGTGTAGGGCAAACAATGTGTTGATGTGAGTACCGTTCGACACTGGGTGAGGCAGTGTAAAGAAAGAGAAGCAGGGCAAGAAGATTTGCGAGACAAACGCCGAAGTAGAAGGCCTGTAACGGCAACCAACGAGTCTCATCAAAATTACGTTGACGAACTGATTCGTGGAAATCATCGGATTAAACAAAATGAAATTGTTGCAATACTCGATATCTCCAAAGAGCGAGTGGAACACTTTATCAGTATTCTCAGTTACCGAAAGGTCTGCGCCAGATGGGTGCCCTGCATGCTCACTGCCAAGATGAAAACTGAGAGACTACTCATTTGCCAAGAAAATCTGCAGCGCTTCGAAAATGAAAATGAATTTCTGCACAGCATTGTGACAGGAGACGAGACGTGGGTCCACCATTATGACTTTGAAAATAAACGGCAATCCATGGAATATCGGCACAAAAATTCACCACAACCAAAAAAATTCAAAGTTCAAAATTCGGCTGGAAAAGTGATGATGACTGTTTTTTTTGTGATATCAATGGTAATGTTCCTGAACACTTTATGGAAAGAGCGACAGCAATCAACTCCGCACGCTATATTGAAACTCTGAAGAAGTTGAAAAAACGGATCAGGAGGGTTCGCACTTCGCACCCACTAAAACGCAGTCATTCTTCACCATGACAGCGTACTGCCTCACACCAGTGTTCAAACGCGAGAAGGAATTGAGGATCTGCAATTCACCGTTTTGCCACATCCACCATATAGCCCCAATTTAGCACCATGCGATTTTCACCTCTTTCCTGAACTTAAAGAACATCTCCGTAGAAATCGTTACGAGTCTAACGAGGAAGTTAAGGCCGCTGTGAAATTTTGGTTTTGTAGTCAAAGCTCCGAGTTTTACCGGGATGGATTTCAAAAACTCATTTATCGTTGGCGTAAATGTATCGAGGTAGAGGGTGATTTTATTGGAAAGTAAATGTATCGTTTTGAAGAATAAACTCTAAGGTACATATCTGCTTTGGTTCGATAAAATCCTTTAACCCGTTTAAATTATATTTGAGTGGAGGTATTACTTTTCAGCCGACTCTCGTATATATATATATATATATATATATATATATATATATATATATATAATATATATATATAATATATATATATATATTATATATATATATATTATATATATATATATATATATATCTAATAGATATATATTATATACTGGATATGGAGCGATCACTAGACACGGAGAAATACGGGCATCCTGAAGAGCGCGAACATAGTCCCAATATATAAAGGAGGAGATCGATCCGAGGCCAAAAACAATAGGCCAGTAGCTTACATCCCATCTCACTAAAATATTTGAAAGAATAGCTAGACAGAAAATCGATGACTTTTGGAAACTCAGAAAAAATTCAACGATAACCAACACGGTTTCGGTCAGGCAGATCATGCCTATCACAACACATGGAACACTACAACAACATTATTGATTCACTGGAAAGTAATGAAAACTATGATGTACTATACACAGACTTTGCTAAAGCGTTCGACAAGTGTGACCACGGAATCATAATACATAAACTGAAATATATGGGAATAACAGGAAAAGTAGGGAAATGGATATATAACTTACTTAGTGAGCGGCGGCAAGTCGTTACAGTACAAGGAGTATCTTCATCAGAATCAGAGGTCCTCAGCTCAGTACCACAAGGAACAGTATTAGCTCCACTACTCTCATAATCATGCTAACTGACATAGATGAGGACGTTACGCAGACACAGCACAGTAACATCCTTTGCGGATGACACAAGATCAGTAGCAAAATAAGAAAACCCAGAAGACATAGGATCTACTACAAACCGACATAAACAGAATCTACAAGTGGACGGAAGACACACAATATGAAGTTTAACACCGAGAAATTTCAGCTATTACGGTACGGAAAAAGAGAAAACTTAAAATCCATAGAATATTAT
Organism: Bathynomus jamesi; assembly: GCA_023014485.1. Classification (NCBI taxonomy): domain Eukaryota; kingdom Metazoa; phylum Arthropoda; class Malacostraca; order Isopoda; family Cirolanidae; genus Bathynomus; species Bathynomus jamesi. The sequence goes on along the minus strand of JAJOZX010003096.1, from coordinate 214,952 downwards.
ACCCCAAATGGACAGAAAATTCAGAGAAATTCCAGAACATAAGATTTAGGGGTTGTAATGACAGATGATGCGAAATTTGAAACACGAAATAAGATAGCAGTAAACAGAGCAAAGAGAATAACGGGACAGGTATTGAGAACCTTTAAACGAAGGGATAGGAATGTAATGATTCCTCTACTGAAAACCCTGATAATACCCAAATTGGAATACTGCTCAGTCCTAACATCCCCATATAAAAAAAAAGACATTAGACAGCTGGAATGGATCCAGAGAAGCTTCACAGCCAAGATCAATGGGTGCAAAGAGCTAAATTACTGGGAAAGGTTACGCGAACTAAACCTATATTCATTGGAAAGAAGAGAGAGATACACCATTATTTACACTTGGAAAATAATGGAGAAACTAGTCCCTAATCTTACTCTGAACTCTATAACTCCCCAAACAACGGTGGAAAGTAGAAACGGTAGACTGTGTCGTATTCCCAAATTGAAGGCGAGACAGGGAACATCCTTAACCCCGAAAGAAAATGGTTTTGTAGTGAGAGGACCAAAACTGTTTAAATCAGTTGCCCAAAGACCTAAGAACACGAAGAAAGTTGCAGTGGAAATCTTCCAAAGAAGACTAGACCTGCTCAGAACGATTCCGATGAGCGGGCCGTACCTGGCTATGTGAGGTGGAGATCGCAAGAATCAAACTCACTACTTCATCAGGCCAACTCGAGAGGAGGGGCGACAAGCTTGGCCTTCGCGAAATGAGAGATCACCGCGCGAAACCTTTGTAAGGTTGTAAGGTTTTAATATACAGGGGTTAGACAAAATAATATGAACACCCGCCGATTTCACCGGTTATCTTTACGGACTGCTCAGACACAAAGTAAACGGTCAAATGACTGGCAAACCATTTAAATGCGTAACAGAGAGTGTATACGTCATGTTATAACCCTCACGTTGTTTTTACGGATCTGAGTGAATTATGAATTAGCAGTTATGAAAGACCTGTCAGACTTCCAAAGAGGGCAAATTGTCGGAGCGCGGATGGCTGGTGCATCGGTGACGAAAACCTCAGATGTTCAATGTATCCAGAGGAACTGTCTCTATGGTCTGAGGTCTGCATACCAAACCATGGAAAGACAAGCACCGACAAATGCAATAGTGGACGCAAGAAGAAGCTGTGTGATCGAGACCGCCGGTGCTAAAGCGCATTGTGACAAAAGAACCATAAAACCACAGTTCCAAAAGTGACTGCAGAGCTTAACCAGCATCTTGCAAGTCCGGTATCGACCAGAACTGTACGTCGCGAGCTCCATGGAGCTGGATACCATGGGAGGGCTGCAATTGCCAAACCCTTCCTTTCGCACATCAACATTGAGCGGCGCAGAAAATGGTGTAATGACCATAAGAATTGGTCAATGGACCGGTGGAAGAATGTAGTCTACTCCGACGAATCCTCCTTTACGCTATTTCCATGTTCCGGTCGAGTTTACGTCTGGAGACAGCCTAAAGATGCTTATGACCCGACTGCCTGACCCCAACCGTAAGCATGGAGGCGGATCTGTGATGGTTTGGGCAGCAATATCGTGGAATACTCTTGGCCCAGCTGTAGTACTGCATGGTAGGGTTAACCAGGTCCATCCCATGGTCCAAACGCTGTTTCCCAATGGCGGCACCGTCTTCCAGGATGATAATGCACCATCCACACCGATGGGGTCGTTAAAAACTGGTTTGAAGAGCATGTTAGTGAAGTAGAACGCTTGGATTGGCCTCCACAATCCCCGGATCTTAACATTATCGAGCATCTGTGGTGCAGTTGGAGCAGCAGGTCAGAAGCCGATTCCCACCGCCGGCGTCTTTGGAGGACTGGAGCAGGGTTTGCTCGAAGAATGGCTCAGGATTCCTCTAGCCACTGTCCAAAGCTGTATGAATCAATTCCCCGACGCATTGCAGCTGCTATTGCCGCTAAAGGAGGACCAACTCCATATTAAGAATAAAAACCGCCATTTATCAAGGTGTTATATTATTTTGTCCAACCCCTGTATATATATTATATATATATATATATAATATATATATATTATATATATATATATATATATATATATATATATATTCAAGGTTGAAAAAGAAAATGAAACGCAGAACTCGAAAACGCAAAATAATTTATTAAAGTACACGATTGAAATAATTTGTAAGATAATTACAAGTAAATACATATTAAAAAACAATAAAAAGTAAATAAGCGAGTCAAAACTTTAATCCGATGTATAAAATGAATAAGCAGTAAAAAACTGCAGTAAAAACGGAGCGATTGCGGATTTATGTCCATAGGAACTTTTTGTTCACTTTGATGTCCCGAATATGTATTCTAATTTATGAAACATAATTTGATAGCACCCTGGATATAAATGCACCTCGGTGGTGTAGTGGCTAGCATCGCTGACTACGAATCTACCGGCTCCGTGTTCGATTCCTGGAGAAAACATTCGGCGCGCATTTTACCCAGCTGTTCATCCTTCCAGAAAAAATAGGTTGGTAGATAAATGGGTACCATGGGTAGCCTAGTAGTTAAGACGCTGGGTTGTTGATCGCGAGATCGAGTGCAGTCAAGAACTTTGTAATTTCTGACCACCCGTGGTGGGTCGTGGTTCGGATTCCACGTTAAGCTGTAGGTCCAAAGTGGAGCATTCGCCAGAATGAACAATTCGGGCGGAGGCAAAACCAATGTGTGTGCATATATATATATATATATATATATATGAGGCGTCACGCGGCACAATAACGAATCAACCAACGGACAGAAAATCCGTTTTCTATGCCATAGTAAAGTGTACTTCAACCTTTCCTCTGGAGAAAACATTCGGCGCGCATTTTACCCAGCTGTTCATCCTTCCAGAAAAAATAGGTTGGTAGATAAATGGGTACCATGGGTAGCCTAGTAGTTAAGACGCTGGGTTGTTGATCGCGAGATCGAGTGCAGTCAAGAACTTTGTAATTTCTGACCACCCGTGGTGGGTCGTGGTTCGGATTCCACGTTAAGCTGTAGGTCCAAAGTGGAGCATTCGCCAGAATGAACAATTCGGGCGGAGGCAAAACCAATGTGTGTGCATATATATATATATATATTATGAGGCGTCACGCGGCACAATAACGAATCAACCAACGGAGAGAAAATCCGTTTTCTATGCCATAGTAAAGTGTACTTCAACCTTTCCTCTATAATGTACCAGGTTACCTTTTTATTCATTTACATATGCCCTCGTTTAATCGTCATAAAATTACAGGAAAAATGCAACAAAAATAATCCAAATTCGTCCATTCTTTCTAAAGTTATTGCTATAATATTCCAATCTTTATATCCTTATTGCTATTTTACCTTATAAAAACTTTAAACGCTTCTGTTTTATCATTTAATCATTCACTCATTCAATGTTTATAAATAACTTACAAAAAAAAAATCCATCGACTTACAACTATTTAAATAAAGTTATGAGTATTTAAAATTTCACAAACTTTAAAGCCATTTTTCTCAAAACTTTGTTTTGCCACATTCGTCATTTTTTCGCGTGACACTTTATATATATATAAATATATATATGTTACGCCCAAACATCGAAATCGCTCAGTGAGCGAAAAAAACAGCCACAACGCGTTGTGGATGCACCTACTGTAAGTGACCAGTGACCACACACCGATGTTAGATATTTTTTCGCTTCATGGCCGTTCTCAAACAACCGCAACACGTTGTGGACAATTCGGATATGACCACAACGCGTTGTGTACGATTTGAAACGACCACACACCGATGTCTTTCATCAAATTCTATTTAAACATGACGTATATTGAAATGATATAAAACGACGTATATTTATCGACGTATTCACCGATTAAAAAGCAAAGTTAAGCAGATATGCTAGAAAAAAGATAAAGTCCTTTAAAAAATGATTACACTCTACAACAAATTTTCGGTTCAGAAATCAAACGGGAATAATATTAGGTCATTCTTAATATTTCGAGTGTGCTGATTCCAAATCTGAAAATAGTTGTTTTCTATCACGTCACGTTTTTTTTATAATGACTGCTTAAAATCTCCATACTAAAAAATAAGAATATATTGATAAACAGATAGGCTTTATCATATGGAACAGTTTAATTATTGCTATACTTCAACATATATGCACAAAATTAACATAAAACTCTCGTATTATACTGTTTTCAACTCATTATTTATATTTATGCTGGCGTTTGTGTGATGCTTCTGGTTGGTCACGCTTTAAATTCCAGCAGAAATCGGCCAGCATAGCCGGACTCCACTTCCCTTTGTATCGGCTCTCCATTGTGGCCATATCCTGGTGGAATCTCTCCCCGTGTTCGTCGCTAACAACAGATGCGTTTTCAGAAAAGAATGAGAGATATGAATGCAAAAAATGAATTTTCATTGACATCTTACATCCGAGACGTTGGTATGAGTTGATAAGTTGATCCACAAGTGGAGCATAGTTGTCGTATTTAGTCTTTCCGAGTAGACCGCTGCACACGTTTTTGAATGCACGCCAGGCTGCCAGCTCAACCTCATCCATCACCGCTTCAAAGTCTTCGTCTAGCATGAGTTGGCGAATTTGAGGGCCGACGAATATGCCTTCTTTAATCTTGGCATCACTTATTTTTTGAATTTTTCCTTTAGATATTTGAAGGCAGGTTTATCCTGTTTCAACGCCTTTGCAAATTGTTTCATCAGCTCTAGTTTTATATGAAGTGGCGGCAAGATAATCTTTTCCTTTCGTACTAGTGGTTCGTGAATAACATTGCGAAATCCAGGTGAGGAATTGTCTCGCGGCGGCCATACTGAGCGTGTGTAGTGTTCAGACCTTGCTCGGCTATCCCACTTGCATAGAAAACACATGTATTTCGTATAGCCAGTTTGCAATCCATTGAGAATAGCCACACCCTTCAAATCTGCGCAGATAAGCCATTCATGTTCATTGTATTTTATACAGTCCAGAATAAAAGCAACATTGTCATACGTTTCTCTCAAGACGACTGAATGAGCGATAGGAACAGAAGGCATTGTGTTCCCATTGTGTAGCAGTACACCCTTAACACTGTACAGAGATGCATCGATGAACAATCTCCACTGATTCGGTTCATAGCACAAACCCAGAGCATCGAACAACCATATATATCAATGCAATAACAAAGATTGTTCTTCATTGGGAAATATTCCTGCAAATCCAAGAGCGCTTTCGGAATGCTGTAATTCGTACATCTTCCGCCAGCAGATTCCATTCTTGTAGACGTGAGGCCAGCAGTTCACTTTTTTGCTTGGTAAGTATTAAATCACGGACCAAATCATTGAGTTCAGGCTGCGTGATGAGATGTTGTTCTTTCTTGGACTCGACTTGAGCTTCATAGCATTCGCCGTCTGATTCCGATTTGTCAGAGTCTGTGTTATCAGTCGGCATTTCAGCTGGAGGACGAGGGATGGGTATATCTGTAAAATGTTCCACGGGACGCATAGCAGAACGAAGATTTGGGTAGACTATAGCCTTTTTCCCTTTCCTGTTCAACCTGTAATGTGAGACAATAGACATTGTTGACTGCTTAAGATAGCATAATTGTGTATTACATTATGCAGAGCAGGATATGCTAAAATGTGCTAAAAACACCAAATTTGACGTATATTCAGAAAAATAAAAGATTCAAACCTGTGTTCGTTAAGCAGAAATAGCAATCAGTTGAATGGTCCAGCGGCTCTCTCCATACCATTGGGACACCGAATCCCAGACCAGGACCGGTGCCTTTGAACCATGCAGATAACGAGCTTGTACATCTCACACAGCAGATATGAGGCGCCCAGTGCTTGTCCTGATCACCAACTTTGCATGCGAAGTATATAATTCATGAAGTTTTTTCACATGAGAAGTCAACTTCCTTTTATACTGTTTTAACGTTAATGTCCCACAAATATACCAAAAACTGTCTGGCGAATTTTTGCACTCTCTAGGCATTGTAGCATAACATCAATAAAAACCTGTAAAATAAGAAAATGATAGATTAATTTGCAATTTCACACAATATAGACGTTGTCGGTGAAATATACATAATTTGATAGCTGTTATTCAATAATACTCGCTTATAGCACCGATTTATGATAAAATATGGCTGACAATTTTGTTTTAAATGATTAATGAAAGAAATTTTTCATAAAATCAAAGTGGAAACACAGAGCCGAACACCACCACCACCACAGCATATGTATGACTGAACAAAATGTAAAAGATGCGTTCAGAGAACCAGTGGTTCTCAAAATGATACAATGAATAGGGTCATTTTCATAAAATCGGCGGGTGATACAAATAAATGAGTGTTATTTTCGCAATCTACGCATATAATTAGCCATAAAAATGACGATCTCATTTCCGTTTTTTTTCACTGTTGTACAGTATTATCAATAATTTTCCCGTAGGTTTCGATTAATTTTAAGCAACTTTAGAATGAGACGTAAATGTAAAAATTAACCAACTGGTTAGGTTAATTGAATGCCAGGTTAGGTCAACTGAGTGCCCGGTTAGGTCAACTGAATGCCCGGTTAGGTTAACTGAATGCCTGGTTAGGTTAATTGTACGCCCTTGACGATTGGTTAGGCTAAGCCGTGATATTTTCGTTAGTTTTAACGAAAATATCACGACTTAACCTAACCAATCGTCAAGGGCGTACAGTTGACCTAACCTGGCATTCAATTAACCTAACCGGGCATTCAATAATTTTCAAATCGTCCACAACGCGTTGTGGTCATATCCGAATCGCCCACAACGCGTTGTGGTTGTTTGAGAACGGCCATGAAGCGAAAAAATATCTAACATCGGTATGTGGTCACTTAAGTGTATCCACAACGCGTTGTGGTTGTTTTTTTCGCTCACTGAGCGATTTCGATGTTTGGGCGTAACATATATAATTACTTTCGTTAACCTTGTAAGACGTTAAACATAAATATTATAAGATTAACCTACTGTATGTGTATACCTAATTTTAAGTTTTTGCAGTTACTATACTATACAATCATCATATTAGATAATTCTCATTTAAGTTGCCTGGCTAATTATAGCTAGAAGCATACTGGGATATATATATATATATATATATATATCTATATATATATATATATATATATATATATATATATATATATATTACAGTCAATGTCTAAAATCAGGCAATTCGTAAATTGACTAAAATTTTAGGCAATGTGTCAAATTGTGATATACACAAAAAACTAACCTAACCTAACGTAACCTAACATTTCTGGTAATGCTGAATATGCATGCCCACAAATTTAAGAAAACGTAGTTTTACAAGTGTTGTGGGATATAGGGAGGCAGCATCTTGGGTTAGGGGATACTCTCTGTCCTTACACACCCCATTTAAAGAGATTTCCTGCCGAGCGGTGCCCCCCATATTACTGTGAGGTATTGAAAAACTCATGATCTTCACTTGCCCCACAAACACCTTTAAATGGGAGACCCAAAATGGGTGCCCACATATTATTTCTACATTACTGTAGAGTCTTTACAGCCACACCTACACTTTTCCTCCTAAGTATATATATTGTAATGTATATGGTTGTAAATTGTGACTTGGTCCGCAATTGATATGGACCGTGACTTATTTTTGGTTGGCAAGGTACTGGTATTGATGGATACCGTAATGAAATTGACTGGATTCTTTGGATCTGATATATTTGCATGTCGGTTATAAATAGATATAGAGTGTAACATATTTGTGGACAGTAGTCTATTATGACTTAATCCTCTGGATCCAGAGATTCTATCTTTAGTTTTGAATTGATAATTGATTGGTTTTAAATTGATAATTGTTTAGTTTTGTAAAAGTTGGTTGTTGCCAATGTACAGGCAGTTTTTGCATGGTGGAGCCGCTTCGATGGGCCGACGTGGCCCCTAGTGTGCCGACTATAAAATTTTATGTTCTTATGTTCCTTGTGGTTCGGAACCCACGTAAAATTGTAGGTCCCCTCCGCCACCACGGAGGACATGCACAATACACAATTACGAACACAGTTAGGTAGACCAGCCATGAGTGGATCCTATGGTCTTTGTTGGTCTGAATCATTATAACATTACAACATTTCCCAATATGCTGCCTAAAAATTCATTAGGTTAGGTTAGGTTGGTTAGTTTTTGTGTATATCACAATTTGACACATTGCCTAAAATTTCAGTCAATTTACAAATTGCCTGATTTTAGACATTGACTGTAACATATATATTCCATTTGTACAGATCTGAATCATAACTCCGACCTTCAAAATTAGATATACTGTATATTCAATTGAAAATTAACTTCGACCATAAAAAGCCATCCAAACCGACCGACTTCACCGACGAGACAGCCGTCATGTAATAAATCTTTTAAGACAATAGTAGCGTTATTTATATACAGTCGACCTTCCTCGATTTTACGTACACGCGATTGATAAAGTTACACCTCACCCTTGCGTACACAAGATACCCCCTTGCGTACACGCGAGGCTGGGCAGGTCGGTTAACTCATCGGCTGAGTCACCTTCCGTCTCCCTTGATCAAACCCAACTTAACTCAAAAAACGCCTCCTATTAATGGTTCAATCATACGGGAGAAAGTCTTACGTATTCATAGGAACCTAAAAGAAAAGGATGGAAACTCATCTAAAGATTCGTGTGAATTAAGTGCTAGCAAAGAATGGCTTGAAATCTTTAAAAAAAAAAAGGATTCAACCGGCATAATGTGACGTTTGTGGGGGCAGATAAAAATTTCCCTGCTAAATTGCAGCGAATCATCAAAGAGGGAAGATACCAACCCCAGCAAGTGTTTAATACAGATGAAACTGGGGTTTTTGGAAAAAAATGCCCAGTAGTACTTAATTGTCGCAAGAGGAAAAAAACAAGCATCCAGCAAGTAAATCTTCGAGTTAGTCGGACGTTGTTGGCTTACACTAATCCCTCATCCTCTTGTGTTTTTTTTAGCTTTTCTTTATTTTGTTTTAGTTTGTTTTATTATTAGTTATTGCAACAACATAAGTCTACAGTACTGTTACCGTGACCAGGATTCTACAAACAAATATGTATGTCCCCTTTATAGCGTAAGGCCACAAATATGTATGTCCCCTTTATAGCGCAAGGCCGTCCTAGCCAGGAACAGTAAAACATTAAATTACGAAACTATATATTAATAAATACAAAGTAAATCAGGCTGCTTACATAAGTTATCAATACTTTAACTTAACCTAAACTTAAACTTACAGTATTAAATATTTAAATAACTGGCACTTTAATTGTATTAATAGGGGTTTATTTACAGAGAACTGACGAGAAGTTGCGAGGTCTGGCTCCAAGTGTCCTCTTTTGCATAGGACAACTCTTAGATTATTGGTATTACAGTATGCTGTCTCTGTCCGACCAAATCTAATATTGCTAACACAAAAATTCCTTTACAGGGAAACTTTCGATGATATTTATTTCTTATTTTAAATTTTACACATTTTAATCGCCGAACTTCCCACAATTCAAGACCAGGTGTCCGCTTTCAAGCAACCAAAATTTTTCTATCACCCACCAATATTGAGTGAATAAAAAATGAAATTTGAACTAATTTATAGGCGTAATAGCAATATCAAAGTAGAAAAGGCATATTGAATTCACCTAAAATGTGGCTACTGATGATTTACGCTTGTATTTCGCCTCTGGACCATCCCTTGACAATGTCCAGCAGTAGTCATCCAACATGCTGGGGCTCCACTTGCCCTGCCTTGAAGTTTCCGAGGAAATTTGTGTTCACTACTTTAAATGCTCTCCAAGCTGCTCCTTCAACTTCACTTAGAGTTTCATCAAATGCGCTGTCTCTCATGATTTCTCTAAGGATGTTCACTGAGTGAAATCAAAAGAGTAACTGACAAATGAAAGTCAACAGTGACGTGTAGCAACTTATAAGCAGAGGAAGAGGAAGGGGCAGACCTCACCCTTCCTATTCTCACTCAAATCCTAAGTAATGTAAATTCGTGTGTCACTCTAAAACTGCGGGTGATAGAAAAATTCTGTTTTCATTTTCGTAATCAACGTAAAAAATTACACATAGTTCAAGTAAAAATATCTCTGTGACAAAAACTTTGTTGACCAGTGAATTATTAATTAGCGTATTTATTTTGCATTTTTCACACTGTGATCCTTAATTAATGAGTAAGCACAACATGGACTTGAGATCTGACACTGATTAGTAATCATGATCCCCCCCCCCCCATCATGAACCACCCTCCCCCCCATCATGAACCACCCTCCCCTTCATATTAAGAGCTTAATTTTTTTCGTGTTTACTGATGCTAGCAATAATGGGAATATGGACAGTACAAGTTCTGATATGAGAGGGAGTCATTTTTGAAATATTCTACTGTATATGCGTTTCATCGCTGGTACCCATGAGAATTGACAGGCATACGAGTATATTCGTTTAAGTTTGAATTTCTGACGAAAACATGGTTTATCAATTTTACAAATTAATTTAAAGTTGTCACTCTTTATTGGATGATTTTCAGCATATGCACGATTTCTTATATTAGAGTATTTTAAAATACTCGTATAATTTAAATTTTAAATTTTAGTACGCTACTGCCCACCTACTAAAGTCTAATCTTGGGCTGTAAGTTCTTATTATAATAATAATAATAATAATAATAATTGCAGAATATAAAAGGTAAATATTTGAACTGGTTTATAGACGAGTATTCTCTTTTATCAAGGTGGAAATTATATATATATATTTATATATATATGATACAAAGGGGTAACTATTATATTTTTAGCCAAAAACCAAAACTTAAACCTCAACTGGCAGAATTGAGCGTCTACTTTTCAAGGCACATAACATGTCCGTTTCATGATGGGAATGAACTCAGAATGGTTCCCTGAGGTTTTTTGATACACACAGACCGTGCATGGAACAAGGAACTCTTCTAGGAAAATTAAATCCACTACAGTCTGAATAAGTAATGGTAAATGACAAATACTATAGTTCTTTCTTTTTCATTTGGCTAAAAATATAATAGTTACCCCTTTTTCTTTGATGTATTCACTCTGACGTGAAGGCAGCGAGTCTTTTGCTTATATTGAGGTTCTAAATGTAGCTGGGCTAGGCTGCTTTAAACCCTAGATCCTGTCCCAAAGCTGGATTCTATCTGCTTTGCAGATAGCTGGTGAGGGAAGCTATATTTTTGGGACCTCTTTGCGAGTGACCCGTTGCCCACGTCGGGCTAGCATCATGAAAAAAAAAACCCTATAGTATTTGTCATTTACCATTACTTATTCGGACTATAGTGGATTTAATTTTCATAGAAGAGTTCCTTGTTCCATGCACGGTCTGTGTGTATCATAAAAAACCTCAGGGAACCATTCTGAGTTCATTCCCATATATATATATATTATATATATATATATACGCAAACTCAGAATGGTCCCCTGAGAAACTTATATGTTAAACACAGACCGTGCATGGAACAAGGAACTCTTCTGGGAAAATTAAATCCACTATAGTCCGAATAAGTATATATATATATATATATATATATATATATATATTATATATATATATATACATGAAAAAGAAAAACTATGGTATTTGTCATTTACCATTACTTATTCAGACTATAGTGGATTTAATTATCCCAGAAGAGTTCCTTGTTCCATGCACGGTCTGTGTGTATCATAAAAAACTCAGGGGACCATTCTGAGTTATCCATATATATATATATATATATATATATATATATATATATATATATAATATATAATATAGTTATTCAGAACTAAACATATGGGCCCCAAGGGATATGATCATAAAACAATGTATCGTGCGCTATAAATTGAACCTTAAAGATGCTTAATTTGTGTACATTCCGTATTATTTAGAATGTAAACCATAAAAGGTCATTAACCCTGTCTAACATCAACAGATGAGGCACGTGTGAGGTAACATCCGGATTTAAAAAGATTAACTTGTATGATGAAAGTAATTGAAGTAAAATGTTCGGTTTTTTTTTTTTGTATCATAAAACGAAATATATTTGTTGTGTTTTCATTCGGGTTTTTTATGTAAAAGGACGTTTTTTTTTCCTAAAAGGTCCACACCACCTTCCCGCGTACTCTTCTAACAAAAAATCATTAAACTCTCCTATTCAGGGAAGTAAATTAAGTAAAATTTTATTACTTTTTAAGAACAATATATTTGCTTGCGTTTCCAGAGATGAAAAAAATTGTAAAGAATAATATAAACCATAAAAAGTCATTAAACCCATCAGCCATAAATATTATTGTCGTCATTGCTTTAGTAACACACACACACACACACATACATATATATATATATATATATATATATATATATATATATATATATATATATATTTAGTGATGTAGGTCACATCCGCATCCGCATCCGCATCCGCGGAACATCCGCACATTTTCTCGCATCTGCATCCGCATCCGCACTTTGGACTGCGGATGTCGTGCGGATGTGGACCGTTGAGATAAAACGTCATTAATAAGCGGAAATTATCAAATTCTATTATAATAATAGAACTAGTTCATTGCGCGCAAAAGTGATGCAAGCGACAAGACGAGAGGCTGTTCTTGTATGAAGTTACTCTCTTGCAACCTACTTAGATCCACGTTACAAAGCTAAGTTATTTTCACCTAGTACATTAGAACGAGTTAAATCATCACTTGGCAAAGCAGTTGAAGAGCTTCAATCTCTTGAATCTGTCGCTTCGCCACCCACCAAAAGAATAAAAGTTTCAGTGACAGAACCAACACCTTCAACAAGCAAATCTATCACAGAATCTCTCTCTCAGTTTCTTGAGTCAAGCAGCGATGACGAGACCTACGCGATGTCAAAAGATGTAGTAAAAATGATCGAGAGCTATCACCAAGAAAAACGCCTGGCTGCATGTGACAATCCTATTAGTTGGTGGAAAAATACGCAGAATATCTATCCATACTTGAGTAAACTTGCAAGGAAACATTTAGCACGTCCTCCAACAAGCGTACCAAGCGAGAGATTATTTAGCAGTGCTGGATTAATATATGATGAAAAGAGAAACAGACTGGCAGCAGAAAAGGCAGAAAAATTAATGTTCCTTAAGCATAACCTTCCTATAATTAAGTTTGAATATTAAACGATGAACATCTTAGTTTACTTTATTTTAATTACTCATTTATAAATATGCCTAATAAAACTTTAAACTTAATATAAATAGTTTCAAGCTAATTAAAGATCTCTTTCTATAAGGGTGGAGGTTGGGGAAAGAGGTCGGGTAACACAATTATGGTTTCTAATTGTGGCTGAAACTCAACAAAATATAACGAATTTATTTGCAGACGAATTCACTAATTGATTTCTATATTAGTTAGATGCTTGCTATTATTTTATATGTTCAGGGAAAAGTACAGCAATTATTGTACAATTAATCAATTATACTACATTATAGCTACAGCTCTCTCTATATAATAACTTATTATATACGTTAAACACAACAAATCTCGAATATATCCTAAAAAATAACGAAAATGTAGACATCCGCATCCGCATCCGCATCCGCGGATGTTGAAATCAAACATCCTCATCCGCATCCGCGGATGTGAAAAAAATGACATCCGCTACATCACTAATATTATATATATATATATATTATATATATATATATATATATATATATATTATAAATACACAATTCCCTGTCATGAAAAACAGCACATAATTCTGACCACTCTTCCTCAAACAACGCTGTCGTGAACACGCGTCAGTTGCTGAAGTTTTATTGCCTCTATGTCTATATGCATGTGGACGCAATCGAGTCCAGTGGTAACGGGTACACAGAAGCGCTCGGTATCATTCAATGCCATGTATTTTTTCTTATTATTAATATCAGTGTTATGCCTAAGATAGTGTTACCGGTGGACACTGTACTCTACATTCATAGTAGCATTGGATCAACGTGCTGCATTCAGCGTGCTGCATTACATCAGGTGGTCTCTAAACCTTATATACTTTCACATTTTTCTGTACATTGTCTTTTAGAATGGTGGTCGCTAAAGTTCATAGTATGATGTCATATATATATATATATATATATATATATATATATATATATATATATATACAGGGTGGGCCGTAAGTTTCCATACATAGGAAAAATTAAACGTTTGTTTTTATGTTTCAGATACCCTAAGAATATGCGTTTGACGTAAGATCTTGTTTACTGATGAAGCAAATTTTTACGTCAATGGAGAGGTTAATCGGCAAAATATACGTTATTGGAGTAATGCTAACCCTAACTGGCTGAGTCCGACGAAGATGCAAGGTGCCGGTAAAGTGATGGTGTGGGCCGGGATATGGGGTGACAGAATTATTGGACCAATTTTTGTCAGTGGAAATCTTAATGCCGAAAGGTATCTTAACATGTTGCAAGAAGAGATTTTCCCATCCCTGCTAAACGAGGAAGGTAACTTCCCAGTTTACTTCCAGCAAGATGGAGCTCCACCTCATTATGGTCTTCACGTGCGTCGGTATTTGGATCAGCAGTTTCCGGATGCTTGGATTGGTCGGCGTGGTCCTGTGGAGTGGCCTCCCAGATCCCCAGATCTCACCCCCCTTGATTTCTATCTTTGGGGGCACTTGAAGGCCATGGTGTATCAGGAAAAGATACGAGACATAAATCATCTAAAGGAACGTATCACCAACGCCATTACAAGCATAACGTCAACTGTGCTAATGCGTGTTCATCAACAGTGGGGAACACGTATTGAAATGTGTTTTCAAAACAATGGCAACCATGTAGAGCATATTATATAAATAAAAATGGTTGTCCATAAAAAAATGTTTATTTTTCCTATGTATGGAAACTTACGGCCCACCCTGTATATATATATATATATATATATGCGCCTCGGTGGTGTTGTGGTTAGTGTCGCTGACTACGAATTCGTCGGTTACCAAGGTAAGGTATATGGCCAAAAGTCGAAATCATGTCGTATAGAATGGTTGATAAAAGAATGAACTTTAATTTTTGAAATATTTTATTTAAACGAACAGCAAGAGAAATACATTACAAATTAATTGAAATTAAAGAAAAAGATATCCTGCTGCTTATACGTCCAATTGGTCTGTAAAGATAACGTCGTGATCAACTCGAACAGAGTGCATGCGGATGTGGCTAAGTTTGTTCTTTACCAAAGACCACAAGTTATCACAAGTTGTGAGGTCGGAATTTCTGGGAGGCCAGTTGAGAGATCCTCCTCGCCCAATCCACACTGGAAACTGGTTGTTGAGGAAATTACGCACGTTATGGAAGTTCTGGGAATATTGGATTCAACAGATCGTTTCTCAGTTGATTTCTTGCGTGATTGATGAACTGACCTCTCTAAAGGAGCACTAATGTCCGCATATTTCTGCGGTCTCCCACATCGTTTGGCATCTGAAGTAGATTCGGTTGTGAGTGTTTCTTTCTCCAGTTTACATAAATTTGCCTCAGTCAGAGCTGCTTTATTAAAACGCATTACAAAATCTTCTCTTATATCACAAATTTTACCAGTACGTTCTTTTTCGTGAGCTCAAACATTCACAACAAAACACTCCTCAATTGTAAACGAACTTGTATCCGCCATGTTGAAAGCTCGATAACGTACGTCATTATGAAGTTTGTTTACATACCACATAGCCTAGGCTAGGCTGAAGGTGATTATTCTAGGCGTAAATGCTTCTATTCGGAAAATTTGTGTGAATTCCATCGTAAATATTCTTTGGAACACATTCTTCATTTCTATTTCCTGTACATTTCTAACGCACCCGATTGTGACTTTTGGCCATCCCTGTATATACTTTATTTTTATTTATTTTTCATGTTAGGTTAATTAACTATACTCTACATTCAACTGGCACTTCCCTACCCCTAAACCCCCTTGGCACTGACACTCCTACCTCCTCTTCCCCCACTCGTCGTAAATGTCACCATACTACTAGTATGTATACTCGAGGTGTTGAAACGTGCCGTGAACACCGCCTTTTTAGTAAATATGTTCAGAGACACATTTTCCAGAAACGAACATTTTCTTGGGTAGGTTTATTGTGTTTTTCATGATTTATAGAAGAATGTTCACTGTTCCAATCCAACCAAAACTTAACCGCTAACATTATTTGCGACTCTCTTCTACGTCTCTGCAGCTGTGGACCAAAGACTTTAATTCTCCGTCAAAAATGTTAATCCCTCGATTTATCATTACACGCGTAAATAAATTGTTTAAGTAAATGAAAAATAAATTTGCTCAATTCTCAAATTTAATCTTGGGGTTTTATCATTTATTTTATGAGTGTAATTTGCAAGCGCTCACAGGAACAAATTTCGAGGCAGCAAAACGTCGTCATTTTCATTATACGACGCGTTCTTACTCTCTTATTAAACACTAACAGCATAGAAAGAAATGCACCGAGGATTTGTTACTTCTCCATTTTTTATAATGAATTCCCGTTCGTTCTCAAACGAAACGAAAACGAGCGGCTAAGAAATGTGTGTGTGTGTGTGTGTGTGTGTGTGTGTGTGTGTGAGAGAGAGAGAGAGAGAGAGAGAGAGAGAGAGGAGACTTAAAATGGGGTATGAAAAAGAAACAAAGAACTGAACTCAATATCTGTACAGTCAAAAGCGAAAATGGACAAAACGAAAATGAGGAATAGAAAAATTCAGTCAAACAGTGGAAATCAAATCGAGATTTTTCGCGATATAATATCCGTATAAGTTAATTTTACAACCTGAGAATGATGACGATGATGTAAAAGATGATGTCATCAGCAAAACCATAATTCGATTATGACGAAAACCTTTCTACTTAAGTCCAGTTTGTCACATCATAAAATTCATTAAATATCACATCTCACGGAAGATTTTGGCCGGCGGATTACATTTAAAAGTGCATAATATCTCTCTCTCTCTCTCTCTTTCCATATATATATATATATATGTATGTACACAGCATACAGAGGGAGAAATTACAGCGTACAGTAACTATTATTTGGTTTGAGAGTTTTACAGAACGAATTAAGTTCGTAAACCATAAAATAAATAGACCGAAATATAAAATTGGGGAACGAAAAAATTCTATAAAAATTTCTCGCATATCACTTGCCAACCATTTCAGATAAAACTTTAAATTAATTCAATTCTTTTTTGTATCTTTTAAAACTAATTATAATTTGAAACTAAACTTTAAAGTTTTTTTTTTAATTTTTTTAATTTTAAATTTTTATTAAACGTTTTGTCTGTACAAATCTTTTTTTAGCAATATGCAAACTTTAATAGTCGCCCAAAAATGGTGAAAGAAAAAAGCTTTAATAAATTGAGTTTTCTACAGCCAAATTTGGAAACTTTTATCCTCTCTCTTATTATTATAAGACTTTCTAGATTTTTACCCCCCCCCCCCAAAAAAAAAGGTTCAAGTAAAAGTAAGTAAGTGGATATTTCATTAGGAATTAATTGTTTTTCTGCATCATTATTATTATATATAATACAGATATAAACGTAATTAAGAATTAGATTTATACTGCGTGTATATATATATATATATATATATACACACCACACACACACACACACACACACACACACACATATATATACATATACTGTGTATATATATATATATATATATTATATATATATATGAATAAAACCACGAAGGAAAGGAAACACAAAATGGTGCTCAAGCGCTTTCGTCTAATGACATCCTCAGGAACACTGAAGTACATAAAAGGGTTACAGCCTATATATAGGTTACAGAAAAAAAAAAAATAATAAATAACATACATACATACATATATATATATATATATATATATATATATATATATATATATATATATATATATATATATATGCAATAAACGGAGAAGTAAAAATAAAAATTAAAAATTAAAGGATTATCAGAGAGGCATACAGATTTGTAAGGAAAAATATCGATTTTTAGCACAAGATCAAATGAATTATAAAAATACAAATTTATACTGGAAATCTGCCCGGGTTTTAACACTGCCTTTTATGGTCAAGTTTCGAGTTGAAAAAGACCTTTGCTTATGTTGAAGTTATTTGAAAGTTGGATAATGGCAGACTCAAGAATAATTCTATTAACAATGTTGCTAGAGTGGAATAAAACTGAAGCATTATTCCAATCAATACAGTGGGATAACTCTGACAAATGGACAAAAAGGGCACTGGACAACTGTCCTGTTCTAACGGAATATTGATGCTGTTTTATACGTGTGTGCAAATCCTTTCCCGTCTGACCTATGTAAAAGGAATCACATTGTTTACACCCAATTTTATAGATAATGCCTGAATTATTGGTAGGGCTATTTTTTACTATGATATTTTTCACAATATTGTTATATGAAAATACTACATTAATATCCAAAAGTTTAAGTACATTAGCAATGCCTAAAAAGCCCGGGAAAAATGGAAGTACTAAAATATTTTTTGACAAAGTACGAGTGTTATTATTGACACGATAGAAAGTTCGTTTTGCCTTGTTGAGACAAGATTCCATAAACGCAGATGGATAACACAGATCACTTCCAATACCGTTGATTTTTTAATTCGGCATCGATGTATTCCGGACTGGCGATCCTAAGGGCGCGGAGAACATTGATGAAAAAATGGCCTTCTTAGTGGGGGTGTCATGTCCCGAGTAAAAGTGTACGTAGGACAAATTGTTTGTTGTTTTCCGATAGATACTAAACTTAAAACCTGGGCTTTCCCTATGTACACGCATATCCAAAAATGGATTGAATTGTCTTGTTCCACTTCTAAAGTAAACTTAATGGAGGGGACTTGATCATTTAACTGAAGGAGGAAGTTATCCAGGTCACGATTCATGGGCCAGATACACAAAATATCGTCGACGTACCGCAACCAAGGATGCCAACCCCCAGGATTCTCGGAATGTAAGTAATTTCGAAAAACTCCAAATAAATATTGGAGAGGAGGGGCGATAAGGGGTTGCCCATGGCCATCCCAAAAACTTGTTGATAATACTCGTTATTGAAAGTGAATTTACAGTCTTTGATGCAAAGCTTAATAAGTTCCAAAACAATGTGTGAAGGTAGTGGCAGGTCATACTTATGTAATTCTTGGGAGAGAAAGTCAAGCATATCGTCAATCGGCACTTTTGTAAACAATGAACAAACGTCAAAACTGATTGGGTGTAAACATGTGATTTCCTTTTACATAGGTCAGACGGGAAAGGATTTGCACACACGTATAAAACAGCATCAATATTCAGTTAGAACAGGACAGTTGTCCAGTGCCCTTTTTGTCCATTTGTCAGAGTTATCCCACTGTATTGATTGGAATAATGCTTCAGTTTTTTCCACTCTAGCAACATTGTTAATAGAAATATTCTTGAGTCTGCCATTATCCAACTTTCAAATAACTTCAACATAAGCAAAGGTCTTTTTCAACTCGATCCTGTTGTTTTGAATTCATTCAAACAGATTTAGATAAGAAGGGAACGCTAAATCTTTGGTAAACTTGTATGCTACTTTATTAACTTTTAATTTTCATTTTATTTTTATATATATCGAAACTTGACCATAAAAGGCAGAGTGTTAAAACCCGGGCAGATTTCCAGTATAATTTGTATTTTTATAATTCATTTGATCTTGTGCTAAAATCGATATTTTTCCTTACAAATCTGTATGCCTCTCTGATAATCCTTTAATTTTTAATTTTTATTTTTACTTCTCCGTTTATTGCATATATATATATATATATATATATATATATATATATATATATATATATATGTATATATATATATATATATATATATTATATATATATATATATATATATGTTATGTTATTTATTTATTTATTTTTTTTCTTTCTGTAACCTATATATAGGCTGTAACCCTTTTATGTACTTCAGTGTTCCTGGGATGTCATTAGATGAAAGCGCTTGCACCATTTTGTGTTTCCTTTCCTTCGTGGTTTTATTCATCATAATATTTTTCACGTGTTACTTTCGTGAAATAATTTTCATATGAACCTTATGACCTTATGTTGTTTCGTGTGTTGGTCTCTCTTCACACGGAGGTCAAGCTGGTCGGGTCTAGAAGTTGCGAGGCCCTAGGCAGATCTAGAAATTGCGAGGCCCTAGGCCTATATATATGAAAATATGGACTTAATTATCGGTACTATACCAGCAATATTAGAATCCCGCATAGACAGAACTATGCCAGCACTTAAAATTAAACCAAACCAAAATAATCACGCATGGAAATTGTATAAGAAATATAAATAAACCATACAATAAGTATAAATTATAATATGAATCAAGATTTGTATCGAAAATATAAGACAATGATTTCTAAGATTTATATAATATTTATAGGTAATGACTTTCCATAGTATACAAACGTTTTTCATATGTGATGTATAAGAGATGTTGAGATTTCATTTTTTATAATAGTGAGCGATCGACTTATCAGGCTAAATATTAATGCTTTAATATTTGGTTCAGATGCTCCTTGAATATTACAGCAATGCTTTTCTACTTTTCTTCGAGCTAAACTCTTCAATTAATTGAGAATAATCTAATGAATTTGTTATATCGTTTTCTATTGATAACATAGCTAATGATTGCAATCTCGCTTGAGACATGGTGGAACGCCAATATGTTTTAATAAGTTTGAGACGCGAGAAACTTCTTTCAGCCGAAGCAACAGTAACTGGGATGGTTAATACTATTCGAAGTGCAACATAAACATTAGGATAAATCTCACTTAGTTGTTTTGCACTATATAAACAAGGGCATTTCCGAGATCAGTTTTCTCAGGTATAAACCTGCAAAGTACTTTAAGTTCTTCATAGAGTTCTAAATCATTAATATCACTTGAACAGAACGCGCAAAACGGCTTGAGCGAGGCCCCCTTTGGCGCGAGGCCCTAGGCGATCGCCTAGTTCGCCTATAGCTAAATCCGGGCCTGTGTGTATGTATATATATATATATATATATATATATATATATATATGCATTTAACTGCAATTGGAAGGCCCTGGGTTCGTTTCCCGGGCGGTTCGCCTCATTTTTCATTTATTCGTGATTTCTCTTCCTCGTGTGCAGAAACGTTCCTTAATACTTGTCGTTTCTATTCATATATATTATATATATATATATATATATATATTATATATATATATACACACACTGTATATATATATATGATATATATACACGGTATATATATAAATATAAATTGGTTGACAGATAAATGGGTACCCTGGGTACTGGGTAGCCTAGTGGTTAAAAAGATGGGCTGCTGGTGGGGCGTGGTTCGGGTTCCTCGTTAAACTGTAGGGACCTTTTCCAGTTTGTGTACCGTTTTTCATATAATTTATTTTTGCTTCTTTTCAGATAAAAAATGAGTGATAAAAAATGAGTTCTTGATAACCTAACCTAACCTAACCTAACGTAACCTAACCTAACCCACATTATAACTTTCGTCACTACACTATAAATCATAGTGAAAATTTTGTCGAATGTACTGTAGAAAACGGTACATAAACTGGAAAACGTCCAACTGTAGGTCTAAGGTGGAGTGACACGCTTGACCTTCGTTAGAGTGAACAATTCGGCGGAAGCAAAACTAAGGTTAACCAGGGTATATGTATATATATATATATGAAAATTTTGTCGAATGTACTGTAGAAAACGGTACATAAACTGGAAAACGTCCAACTGTAGGTCTAAGGTGGAGTGACACGCTTGACCTTCGTTAGAGTGAACAATTCGGGCGGAAGCAAAACTAAGGTTAACCAGGGTATATGTATATATATATATATATATATATGGACCTTTTCCAGTTTGTGTACCGTTTTTCATATAATTTATTTTTGAGAATATTTTTGTTAAAACTAACGAAAATATCACGACTTAACCTAACCAATTATCAAGAGCGTACAGTTGATCTATTAGTAAATAGTAAATACTATTCCAGAAACAAACAATGTTATAATTAATAATAGATCAACTGTACGCCCATGATAATTGATTAGGTTAAGTCGTGATATTTTCGTTAGTTTTAACAAAAATATTCTCAAAAATAAATTATATGAAAAACGGTACACAAACTGGAAAAGGTCCGAGTGAACAATTCGGGCGGAAGCTAAACTAAGATTAACCAGGGTGTGTGTATGTATATATATTGATTCAACAAATCTGTTATTATTTATTGCCTTTAATATCAAATCAAAAACTATGGTAAAAACTGAAGATGCCTATTTACTTTTGTATATTAACATCTTGTACATGAACAGAAAAAGTGATCAGAACTGAATATTTTAGTAAAGGGTGAAAAAAACATGATTAGTTTAAATTCAAATAATTTCCAATGTTTGTTTCTCGATTGGAAAGTGAACCAAAGTCAAATATTCATTTCGATTTTCATTCTACGACATCAAATAATTCACAGCGTTTCAATCATTTATGTGCATTTATGCATTTCCTTCAGCAAAATACAAAAACACTTCAAAAAATATCGTTCAACTATTTACAGTTTTAGGTTTCTCTGTGACGATAAAAAGTAGCGTTTCTTAATCTTCTGCGCATGGTTTAAACTCTGTACGAAGGATTAAGATTCATTAAGAAAGGGTTCATCGAGTATTGGTCCCCGTTTGTACTTAGACGTTTGTCTCTCTTCGTCCGCCGAAGACGGAGATGCTAACCGAGCTCCACTTAATTTGGGGCCTCGAGAGCCAATCTGTGTCTCGCTTTTGAGGGAACATCTGCCTGAGGCGCCGTTAATTTACTTCACTTTTCTGTTTGGAAGCTCCTCACCAAACTTCCGCCTACTCATTCGAACTCTAAAAGCGCACTTTAGACACCGTTCGCTAAGTTCACTTCCCGCAGCCGGAGGCGATGCGGGAAATGGCTTTAGAAATTAGCCGAATCCTCGTAATAACTCGTATACAAACTAATCTGAAGCGGAATTGGAGCAGACTCGTTAATAACGAGGTTTCGAAATGAGATTTTAGTCGCTGTCCCGTTACACCTCCGAGAGGGTGACAATTTTTTCACCCTTAAAGGTAAACACTTTGATTTTCAATTTTGTCTCCTTCTGCCCATCATCTCCTTCCTTCGCTCCCTCCTTTCCCCTTACTCCACTTCTGCTGCTGGCCCCAGGGAGCGATTTAGACGAAAGCCTTTTCAGTTATTGAAGCCTTCTTTGTTTTCATTTTATTGTCGACTTTCGAAACTTTTGCAAATGCTGCTCTATGAAAACTGAAGGCGATTTACGAGCACGCATAAATAATGGGACATTTAACATTTTATATATATATATATATATATATATGCAAAATATGCCCCACCAGGGTTCGAACCCAGTACCTCTTTAATATAAGGTGAGGACGCTAGTCACTACACTACGACGGGATAGAAGCTAACACAACCTGTCATATGTTTAAACAACTTGGGAAATGCTCAACTTTATGTGTTTACCCTCCCGCACTCGAAGTAATAACCAACATTTCACTCAAATTATCTAGTGCAACACTGGGGGCTCCATAAATAGAATATCATGCATCAATACGCACGATATTTGCATAAGGTAGAACTTTTTCCCACCAGAGTTCATGCATCATATTCTAGTTAAGGTACCCCAGCGTTGTACCAGATAGTTTGAATGAAATGCTGGTCATTACCTCGCGTGCGGGAGGGTTAACACATAAAATACCTCTGGACGCGAAAGCATTATGCGTTTCCTCAGTTGTTTAAATATATGACGGGTTGTGTTGACTTCTATCCATTCGTAGGGTAGTGGTTAACGCCCTCAGTTTATATTCAAGAGGTAGTGGGTTCGAATCCTGGTGAGGTTAAATTAAACGCTTGAAAATACGAAATGATGCAAACCCACAGTGAAAATGAAAAGCAATTCCAAGGATTTTCTTGTATTGAGTAATACACCTGACGGGGTGTATTGCTAAATACACAAAAGACCTTGAAATCGCTTTCTATGTATATACGTTTATATGTATAAGTTACCTCCAAGATGCTCAGCCTCTCAAATGTTCGCTAACCGAAACGTTCCGGGCCTCACTGAGGTAACAAGACGTGCCCAATACAGTCTAATGCGAAGAATTAAAAGCTCAGACAATCCACTTACCTAAGCTATTCATCAGTCCTGCTTTATGTCTTCCAGACTGTAGACCTCTTGGTATGAAAGTGTGTCTTAGCTCCACTTAACTCTTATATTATCCATCCCATTCATTACATGCGCTTTTATTTTTATGAAACTGTTATTACTAATTTTTTTATTATTTCTCGTTTCTTTACGTGTATCATTGTTATTTCTTTATTACCGTAGTCCTTTTTAGTGTTTGTTTTTAAAGTTAGTGTTTAATTAGTTGTATCGTTGATTACCTTGATGGATACTGTACCTTTTTTCGGGGAGCGCTTGGAGAATCTGTCTCCTGCCAATAAACAGCATTATTGTCATTATCATTATCATCATTTTTGTAGTCTCAGCAGTGGGCATTTTTATTATCGTTATTATTATTATTATTATTATTATTATTATTATTATTATATATTACTTGTTTCAGTACGTGTCTTATTTTTTTACCTCCTTTTGTCATAATTTTTAGTTTGTTTGTTTTTAATGTATTATTGTTTGATTTATCTTATCGCTTTTTATCTTCAAGAATATTGCACTATATTATGGGATTTATATCCTGTTTATCATTATCATAATCATTATAATTATATGTATATATATATATATATATATATACTGAAATCGTACTACTACAGCTGCGAGCTGCTCGTACCCTGAAATGGGCGTATAGACTGGATAGTGCTCCACGTAAAAAGATGTTTAACTCTTCATATTTCCACTTACGCTTTTTTTAATGTAGGAAGGAGGGACCAAGGGCGAATGTCCGCAAAAACGCCACCCACCCATAGAGGAAGAAGAGAGCCAAAATCAAGGTCCAAGGTTTTCGAGACGCCTCATCACTCTACATTTTAAAGATTGGAGGTCACAGACAAAGGGAAAGATGGAGTGAGGAAAATTGTCCCAGAGTTGACCGGTTGAGTAGATGAAAGATTGAAAATACAGATTAATCCTTGCGTTAGAGCGTTGGACAGAAAAAGAATGAGAATGTGTCGAAAGTCTAGTACTGCGTGCTCTCCTTAAAGGAGGAGGCATGCATTTAGAGTTCAGAAGAGCAGTGTCCGTTAAAATAGTGATAGAAAAGAGAGTGTGAAGCAACATCATAGCGAAAAAAGAACTGAAGACAGTCAGTAAGAGGCGGAGAAGTAATGAGATGAAAAGCCTTTGATTCCATCCGGTCAAATGGACCTGTATGGGTTGAGCCACCTCACACATGAGAAGCGTACTCCTACAGGGGCGGACAAGACCCCTGTACAGAGACAGCACCTGAGTGGGATGAAGAAAGTGCGGAGCCCGTACAGCACACCTAAACCTTTAGAAGCTGTTTTAGAGAGAGAGAGAGAGTATCTGTGATCTTTCCACGAAAGATCACTAGAAAAGGAAGCACCAAGAATGTAAAGAGAAGATGAAGGATTGAGTTGTGTATTGTTGAAGGTAAGGGAATAGTCGTGTGGAAGGTTGTGACGAATAGACAGATAAAGGAACGGAGTTTTTGAGACACTGAAAACCACAAGATTTTCTCTACCCCAATCAGAGATATAGAAAGATCAGAGGTCAGGTGCACCATCGCCATCTCACGCGAAACATAGTGACTGTTGAGAGGGACGCTTTGTGAAGCGGGTGGAGAAGTGAAGAGTGGATAGGACAGGAAGTGTGACTTACACAGATCATTGATAAATAAAAGGAAAAGAGTGGTTGACAGGACAGATCCCTCAAGGACACCACTGTTAATAGCTTAAAGAGAAGAACAGTGGCCGTCTACAACCACAGCTATAGATCGGCCAGAAAGGAAATCAGAGATGAAGGCATAGATAGAACGAGAGAAACTGAACGAGGGCATTTTGGAAATTAAGGATTTGTGCCAGACTCCATCAAAAACTTTTGATATGTTTAGCGCAACAGCAAAGGTTTCACCGAAATCCCGAAAGGAGGATGACCATGAGTCAGACAGATATACAAGAATATTGCCAGTAGAGCGTCCCTTGCGGAACCCATACTGACAGTTTGAAATAAGATTGTGAGAAGAGAGGTTTTTAAGAATCTTCTTATTAAGGATAGATTCAAAAACTTTAGAAAGGCAAGAAATAAAAGCAACTGAACTATAGTTGGAGGGTTGAGAGCAGTCATCCTTCTTTGGGACACGCTGAATGAAAGCTAACTTCCAGCAAAAAGGAAATGTACCAGATGACAGACAAAGACGAAAGAGAAATAACTCCAGAATGTTGGGCCTATCTCCTAGGCGATCGGGGATACGGGTAGGATGCTGTACAATCTACTCTAAGTCATTCAGGATAGAGAAGTTGTAAGCTAATTCACCAGGGATGTCAGTGAAATGGGAGGAAAGCCAAAGGTGGTGGTGAACATTGAAATCTCCTAAAATGGAGATTTCAGCAAAAGGAGAGTGGGATAGAATGTATTTCACTTTGGAAGTGAGGGAGTCACTAAATACTGTTACTTGTCTACGTGTTGTGTTTTAATTTTTATTGTCTAATGTTGTATTTACTATTAACTCTAAATACAGCAAGTTTCATAACTATTACAGTGACCAAAATTTAATGTATACAACTAACAGAACTCATTTCTCATGTCCACTACAAGTTCGTTCGTGTGTCCTAAAAAAATGACCCTATATGTTATAATGTTATAATGTTTCAGACCAAGAAAGACCCTAGGATCCACTCATGGATGGTCTATCTAACTGTGTTCGTAATTGTGTATTGTGCATGTCCTCCGTGGTGGCGGAGGGGACCTACAATTTTACGTGGGTTCCGAACCACAAAGCCTTAATTTTACTACCTTAAACTATACCCAATCTATCAACATATGCGTCTAATCAATTTTTAAACATGTTTATAGACGTGCTACTAATTACTTCTACCAGCAAACTATTCCAGCTATTTACTATTCTATGCGTAAAAAAGTTTTTGGCAACTGCTGTCTCGAACCTTCTACTTGCCAACTTACACCCGTTATTTCTAGTCCCATTATATTGAGATATTTCGAAAAAGCTATCTCTATCTACGTTATCGAACCCATTCATAATTTTGAAAACCTGGATTAGATCACCCCTTAGCCTCCTAGTCTCGAGTGTAGTCAATTTTAACTCCTTAAGCCTATCCTCGTACGACTTCGACCTAAGCGACGGAATCACCTTAGTTGCTCGTCTTTGAACTCTTTCGAGTTTGTCTATATCTTTTGGCACAT
>JAJOZX010003096.1:172500-182500 GCA_023014485.1 Bathynomus jamesi | reverse complement strand
TTCATACCGAAAAGGTCACAGTAAATAATTTCATACCGAAGATTTTGAGAAGAAATTATTAAGGTAGCGAAAGCTTAGTATTTACTTCAAGTTCACGAGGAACGTAGATTTTAAAGGCAGCTTCGCAAATCTTGAATGGGTTCGGATGTGAAGCTTAAGATTTTCATGGTTGCGTTCTTTTCTACAGTTTTATTGACCGAATGACTTTTCTCGATTTCACAAACGTGGATGGAATTCTTTAGAAGCGTCCACAGGCTATTTAAACTGGTGATGATTATTAAAATGACAGGAATTAGATGGGGCCGCAGACCCCAGCACCGCAGGTCGAGTTAAATGAGCCCGTAAGGCCCATTTTAGCTAGTAAGTAGTAATTTTCTTTAAAGATGGGTCATAGACGTAGGTTATCCTAAATTTACTTTTAGAGAGTTAGCTGATTTTGAATACTTAATGCGCAGGTGTGAATCTTCAACATAAGTGATTAACCAAAATATAAGTATAAATATTCAGTTTCCTTAATGCAATTAATGTTTGCATGATAATACAAACCGCCATACAAAGAACGTTGTGTGTTATATCATATACGCATTAACTGCGCAATGCGCATGTGCAAGAATCCTTTTGGTCTGAAATATTTTTTGAGGTGGAAAATTGACAAATGAATGTTTGTTTGTTACTTATCATTAAATAGTTACAAAAATACTTGGTCGAAGGCGTATGAATAAGGTTTTGCTACGGCTGCCAAAATAACAACTGAAAATATGTGAGGGTATACAGAAATAATAAAAAAAGAGTTCCTGCAACCTTCTATACATAGAAGTTTCATTATCTCAAATCACTGAAAATATTTGTTTTAAAGACCATCCTATATACTGTACTATTGAGCTAAAATGTGTCTGTCCGCTTTCTTCAAAACCGTGCACAGACTAAACGGCACATCGGAAAATTATGCAACCACCGCCAACTGATAGCCCATGAGCTTCCGATGTGCTCTGTCAAGTTTCCCGGTCCTAGGTCACTCCGTGGCCGAGCACGAGCTATTTAATGTCTATTACAAGTGAATGTAAGTACTTCGAAAACGAAAATGACGAGAGCAAAAATACATAATAAACAGTTTGGTAGTCCCGATAATACGTAAGTACCCAGTCTATATATACATATATACAATATACACATACATATACATATACATATACAGCTAGCTGTGACATATACTGCTAAGTATACTGTGACATATACTGCTAAATATACTGTGGCATATACTGCTACCTGTCCGGAGGGCGGTAGCGAGCTACCGCTTGTTTTTTCTATTTAAAGAAGTTATGCATAATTAAAAGAAGCTTTGATACCCAAACGAACGAAGCAAAAAAACTTACCCTAGATACCCTAAAGAAAAGAAAACTTCCCCAAGAATGTACCCTCAAAAAGAAGTTACAAACTCTAAATTTAGAAGGTTTTATTTTGAGTGTAGTCAGACACATTGCATTTCATCAAAAAGTAACACAGTCAGATACTATGTCAGTAAATCTAAGTTATTAGTGAACTGCCCCACTAAACTTTTAGTAAAACAGTCAGCTTACATTTCTACATTATGGGAGAGTAGTCGGATGCGCTGTTTTTGTCTCATTAATAACAAGTAGAGTGGTCAGAAAATGTCAGTCGATTTTAGTTACTAGTCAAAGGCATAAGTGAGGAGATATTGGTACATAGTTAAAGGATTTTACATTACTTTGTGATCTTGTTCAGTCGACTAGTTTCATCATATAACTTTATCTAATAAACTGAATAGTTCATCACGAACAAAATTAAAAAGGATTCTAGGATGAGTGAAGGTAGTCAACAGATGATGATTTTGTGACATTTCTCTGTAAAATTAGGATTAACGACAAAGACCATAGTGATTTAATTAGCCTTTATCGAGCAGCTTGGAAAATGATTCTTCACACACACACACACACACACACACACACTCGCGTGGTGTGTCTGTTTTTGCTACGTTTACACACACACACACACACACACATATATATATATATATATATACATACATATATATATATATATGGGATGAATTTCACAATAAAACACGTGAAATGAATGAATGCTGCAAACCCACAAGGAAAAAGAAAAACGATTCCAAGGCCTTTCGTGTATTCAAAGCTACACCTCGTCAGGGAATGAAGTTAAAAGGCGAGAAGCCCATATATATATACAACGTACAGGAAAAACAAAACAATTAGCACATACTTAACAAGGGTTAATGAGAGGCAAAAGAAATTTTAACATGATATCGTCAATTTTATAAGTCCCCGAGCTGTTATTGAAATTGTTTTTAAAATGAATAAATGCACATTCTAGAATATTTCGTTCTATTATATCTCTGTTTTTAACAAGCGCTTTAGAACTATCCCACTTGATGCTATGGTTACATCTATACATATGGTTAAATAAAGCATTGGAAGTGCTAGTACTTCCAATGCTTTATTTAACCATATGTATAGAATCTATAGATGTAACCATAGCATCAAGTGGGATAGTTCTAAAGCGCTTGTTAAAAACAGAGATATAATAGAACGAAATATTCTAGAATGTGCATTTATTCATTTTAAAAACAATTTCAATAACAGCTCGGGGACTTATAAAATTGACGATATCATGTTAAAATTTCTTTTGCCTCTCATTAACCCTTGTTAAGTATGTGCTAATTGTTTTGTTTTTCCTGTACGTTGTATATATATATGGGCTTCTCGCCTTTTAACTTCATTCCCTGACGAGGTGTAGCTTTGAATACACGAAAGGCCTTGGAATCGTTTTTCTTTTTCCTTGTGGGTTTGCAGCATATATATATATATTATATATATATATATATATATATATAAACGTAAGCAAGAACGGAAACAGCACGTAAATTTGTATTTGACATTCGATTTTCGATACGTAAGATTTATTCGCGAACAGAATCAGTAGAAAAAACTACGCAAAGGAATGTATAATACTCACAATCACTTTACCTTTCCTCGTTGCTCTTTCCTTACCTGTATCACCTGCACGCACGCACACACACACACACACACACACACACACACACACACACACACACACACATATATATATATATATATTACTGTCGGGAAAATTGGAAACCTAACCTTAATCCTACCATACGGCATCTCGACAAATAAAAAATCTGAAAAATGAAAATTCTAACATCAATACGATCCCAGTAAAAATATATACATTAGTATTCGATGAAATTGCAATACCACTCACTAAACTAATGAATGAATCAGTAACATTACTGTGTGTATATTCCCTGACAGTCTCTAAAGGAAGCCAGAGTATGTCCTGTATTTAAGTCGGAAACCCAAACTCCATCCAATTATCGCCCCATTTCCGTATTGCCAACGTTAAGTAAATTACTAAATTCTCAATCAAATACGCTATTTTTAACTAAAACAGAATTTGGGTTTAGAGGTGGACGTACAACGGAAGATGCCATAAACATGCTATTATGATAGAAAATGTGTATCAGAACTTAAACAACAACAAAAAAACACTGCTTTCATCTTCCTCGACTTGTCGAAAGCATTTGATACACTTTCGCATGAAATCTTATTGAATAAACTTCACATATACCGAATAAGGGGAAATATCCTCTATTGGCTCAAATCATATCTGTCAAATCGTCATCAGTACATTACGTTAAAAGATAATTTATCCGACAAGGCGATGGTAACTAGTGGAGTCCCACAAGGATCTATTCTTACACCATTACAATTTCTAATTCACCCCAACAATTTTCATCTCTCAACCACATTAAATTGCGTACAACATATCAAATCCAAAATATCAAGATTTCTTTTTATATTATTTAAACTAAATAGAACCTCCCTCAAAACGCACTCCTTACCCTATATTATTCCTTTATCCATCCACATTTATTATATTGCATTACAACATGGGGTAGTTCAAAGAAATATATATAACATCCTTTGGAAGTAATTCGTAAAAAATGTCTGCAAACTCTCTCGAATAATGACAACGGACAAAGTCACAATTTCCCACTGTTTAAAGATCTAAATATTTTATAACTAAATGACTTATACATATTCAATGTTGCTGTCAATATGTTCAAAGTTATCAATAAAAATCAACATACATCACCCATTCAAAAAGCAATCAACCTCCATTAAACACCATCGTTATAAAGCCAGACTGCCCAGGGATTTTATACACAAACGTAACTATAAAATGGAAACTGCAGAAAATGCACTCTCTTTCAAAGGCGCAGATGTATGGAATGCAATTCCCATGCATATCAGGTAGGCTTCATCACTAAACATATTTCACAAATCAATAAAAAAGCACTTCATTACTTCTACTGATGTCTAAGTTCACTACTGCCATTATTACCATAGTAATTAAGTTCTCATCTTATAATTAACTAGCTAAAATATGCTAATTTCGTTAAGCACTTTTAATTTCATAATTTATCCTTTTTTTATATTTTTTATCAAGCCTTAATTATTTTTTACTAAATATGCAATAAATAATTTAATTTAAAATTATGTAACATTTTGTAAATTTTTATATTGTGTTTATTATTATTATTATTATTATTATTATTATTATTTGTTATAACTATCACTATTACTTACCACTTTCAATTCTCTTATGTAATAAATAAACTAAATGCCATTCATTTTGCCTAAAAAGCCTCCATGCTTCCAACGGCATATTCAGATTAAAGTACTGTGAATATATTAATGTCATATCAAATACCTAAATTGTAAAACTCTGTCACTTGTATTCTTTTCTGAATAAAGATTTGGAATCTTGAATATCCACATGCTCTAATGACAGCTTCAATGCAATTGTGGTCTGGAATCTATAAGTGATCATGGAAGGCAGAGAAATCGATTTTACGTCACTTCTCTAGTAGCGCAGCCTCCATCTCCTTGAGTGTTGATTCTAGTGGTTTACGCTTTCGCACAATCCATTCAGCACATCATAAGACTGTCAACAGGATTGAGATCCGGTGATCGTCATGACTCGGAGAGCTGATAAAAATTTGCTTCATGCCCTTTGAACTAATTCAGCACGATAGATAATAACACTGTTATCCTGAAAGTAACCATCGCTACTAGGGTAGAAATACAAACAGTACTGGGTGTACGAGATTCGCTGCAATCCTTGAGTATTCCCGGGTATGGTTTACTTCTTTCTAGGGTACTAGAGGAGCGTAAATCTGAATTCATCGAACCACATAATCTTTCTTTACTTGTCGACCGTCTAAAGCCAGTGCTATAGGCACCGTGTGAGGAGAATGTTCCTGTTTTTTCGCAGGGACGTGTGATTTATATAGAGAGGGACACGATGCCAAATCGTAGATCCTGATAGCTTCTTGGACATGGCTCATATAGAAATCGTTCCTCAGGTCCTTGATTGAAAGTGGTAAAGTTGGTGGCCAGATACTGCACAGACGTTCGCTTGTTTGCTCTCGCAGTCCTCGCTAAGCAACGCTGAACCTTGTCCTGTGGCAGTGACGTTATTGTTGGTGCACACCAACAATACGTCCTTCTGTAAAGTCTGAAGGATCTATAGTTCCATCCATCTTGCAGTCAGATAATAACTGAGTGGCATGACAACTGCATTTAACCTTCTGGAATCTAATCTGTGGAACACGTAATGCAATCACGTGACCATCTGTTTCATATACACACGCATGGGAAATCAATCCAATTTAACGACAGGTTATCCAAATTATTCTGGGTAGTATATAATATATATATATATATCTATCTATATATATAGTGGTGTAGTGGTTAGTGTCACTGACTACGAGTCCATCGGCCCCGGATCGAGACCCGGTGACGGCAGGCGGCGCGCAGCAAAACTCAGCTGTTCATCCTTCCACGCAATAAAGAAATTGGTTGGTAGATAAATGCGTACCCTGGGTAGCCTAGTGGTTAAGACGCTGGGCTACTGGTGCGGTGTGGTTCGGATTCCACGTTAAACTGTAGCTCTAAGGTGGAGAGTGAGAAGCTTGATTTTCGTCAGAATGAACAATTCGGGCGGAAGCAAGACCAAGATTAACCTAAGGTTATTTATGTACTAGAGGAGCGACCCGGCGTTGCCGGGTGGATGTTGAACGCTATATATATATATATATATGCCCGAGTAGATTAATTGAATGCCTGGGTAGGTTAATTGAATGCCCGGTTAGGTTAACTGTACGCCCTTGACGATTGGTTAGGTTAAGTCGTGATATTTTCGTTAGCTTTTAACGAAAATATCACGACTTAACCCAATCAATCGTCAAGGGCGTACAGTTAACCTAACCGGGTATTCAATTAACCTACCGGGTATTCAATTAATCTAATCGGGCATTCAGTTGATCTAACCGGGCAATTAATTAACCTAATCGGGCATATACTGTGTATATATATACACACAGTGTTTAACATCCATCCGGCAACGCCGGGTCGCTCCGCTAGTCTTCTTCTCTTTTCGAGCGTGACAGACTGACAGACATTCCTGGGTGTTTATAGTATTAATACAGTATATTACTTTATGTTACTTTATGTGAGTTCGAACGACGGTTCAGGATCGACCTGCGGTCGACCCCTCTGCAGCATCCCGCCTCATTTGCGAGATTTGGTGAAGGAAGAAATTGCTGTCTGATCTCCTCCTGCCCTCGTAGCCAGCCACGGATGGCTGGTCAGGGCCTTTGCACAGGAATCTGTCCAGCTAGTTCTTAAAGTTATTCAGGTCGGTGTGCTGGAGATTCCTCACTACTTTTGGTAGGGCATTGAAAAGCTTTGGGCCTCGTATTCTATTCTGAGGGTATTTTCAATCCTCGATTTCATGGCCCCCCTGTCCCACCGCACTGGGACAGTACAAAATCTGCCTCTTCTCTCTTTCCAGTTTGTTTCTATTTCTTTTCAAGGTTAGGGACAGAGCCCTCAAGTATTTTCCATATATACCTTTCAACCTTTCAAATGTTCCGTGCGATGATTCCTCATTTCACGAAGGTCAAGCTTGTCGTCCCTCCTCTCGAGTTGGCCTGGTGAAGTAGTGAGTTGGTTTCTTGTACTCTCCACCTCACATAGCCAGGCACGCCCGGCTCATCGGGGATTGTTTTGAGCCAAGCGTAATCTTCTTTTGAAGATGTCAACCGCAACACACTCGTGTTCCTTAGGTCTT
This sequence comes from Bathynomus jamesi, assembly GCA_023014485.1. Taxonomy (NCBI): domain Eukaryota; kingdom Metazoa; phylum Arthropoda; class Malacostraca; order Isopoda; family Cirolanidae; genus Bathynomus; species Bathynomus jamesi. The sequence goes on along the minus strand of JAJOZX010003096.1, from coordinate 175,297 downwards.
TGGCAGCTGATTAAACAGTTTTGGTTCTCTCACAACAAAACTATTTTCTTTCAGGGTTAAGGAGGTTCCCTGTGTACCCTTTAATTTGGGAACACGACACAGTCTTCCTTTACTTTCCACCGTTGTTTGGGGATTACAGGGTTCAGAGTAAGATTAAGGACTAGTTTGTCCATTATTCCAAGTGTAAATAATGGTGTATCTCTCTCTTCTTTTTCCAGTGAATATAGGTTTAATTCGCGTAACCTTTCCCAGTAATTTAGTTCTTTGCACCCATTGATCTTGGCTGTGAAGCTTCTTTGAATCCCTTCTAGCTGTCTAATGTCTTTTTTATATGGGCATGTTAGGACCGAACAGTATTCCAATTTGGGTATGATCAGTGTTTTCAGGAGACTGAGTAGAGGAATCATTATATTCCTATCCCTTCGTTTAAAGAGTCTCAGTATCTGCCCAGTTATTCTCTTTGCTCTGTTTACTGCTATTTTATTTCGTGTTTCAAATTTCGCATCATCAGTCATTACAACCCCTAAATCTTTTGCTTTAGAATTTTTCTGCATTTGATGCATATATATATATATATTATATATATATATATATATATATATATATATATATATATATATATATATATATATATATATATTATAATAAACAGGAACACCAGAGAAAATACAAACATCCTTCGAGGTTTAATAGTACCAACGTTTTGGAATGCACTACAATAGGCAGAACCTTAAATAGACTAATAAGCCCTACAACTAGAGACTTAATTACAGTCCCCAAAGATATTCTGTATTTCACTTTGCCCTATATGGGAACCTCAAGTTTTAACATTAGAAACAAACTTTTAAAATTGCTCAAGGAATTCTACCCACAACTATGTATAAAAATTATATTCACCCGTCTAAATCGATTTACCATTTATTTAAATACAAGGATGTTATTCCTACACTTCTTAAGTCATCCATAGTTTATCAATACAAGTGTGACCGCTGTATGGGGTCATATATAGGTAAAACTAAAAGACATTTAAAATCCCGTATTTACGAAACATCTCGGTAATCGGTCCGTACAAATTTACCCCTTGGCAAACCACCTAATTCTCTCATACGTAATCACTCGCACAACAATAACCACCCAATTTCACATTCTAATTTCGCCGTTCTTGCTGCCGGAAGCTCTGACCTTAAGCTTAAATTATGGAGTCTCTGTTTATTTATAAACTAAAACCAGACCTAAATTCTGACGAATCATCGATAGATCTGGTGTGTTTTGGTTAAGGTACTAGTTTATTTTATTTACGTTTCAGTTTAATGCTTTTACTTTTATAATTTTAACTTTTTAACTTCACATTTATTTACCTTTTAGTTTTAATGTTTTACTGTTTTACATTTAATTAGCTACTTTTTATAATTTTTTAAGTTTATTTTAAATTGTTATTAAGCAAATTGTATTTTGTATGTGATTTGTCATTTTATTGTTTAGCCCTGAAGATGGAATTAGTGCATTTCGAAACGTTGGTACTATTAAACCTTGAAGGATGTTTGTATTTTCTCTGGTGTTCCTGTTTATTATTAACTGCGTTTTCCGCGTTTCCGCGCTACCAATCAATAGCCGATATATATATATATATATAGATATATATATATATAACCTTTGGTTAGCTTCCGCCAGAATTGTTCATTCTGACGAAGGTCAAGTTTTTCACTCCACCTTAGACCTACAGTTTAACGTGGAATCGAACCACGCCCCACCAGAAGCCAGCGCCTAGGCCACCCAGGGTACCCCATTTATCTACCAACAACCTTTATTGTGTGGAAGGATGAACAGCTGGGTTTTGCTGCACGCCGGCTGCAGTTACCGGGTCTCGAACCCGGGGCCGATGGATTCGTAGTCAGCGACGCTAACCACTACACCACTGAGGCGCATCATATATATATATATATATATATGTAATTAATTAATTACATATAATATATATATATATAATATATATATATATATTATATATATATATATATATTTAATTAATTAATTAATTAATTAATTAATAATAAGTCAAAGATAGCTGAGGAAAAGAGTTCGAAGCCTTTTCCATAAAGCGACTCTACCACTTGACCTTGTTTAAAATGGTGCATGCAAAATAAATGTTGGTATGCCACGAACCCTCTCTCTCTCTCTCTCGCTCTCCCCTCATATATATATATATATATATATATATATATATATATATATATATTTCACGATTCCTTCCAAAGGCTTCGCAATGAGGAACGATGCATCAATTTTAATTGCAAATCTCCATTCAGAGAAAGTAACAATTACTTTAATTGTTTTACACAATTAAAACTTTTCAGAAATGAAGACTTCACTTCTAGGAACGAAGACAAATATTCCATTGTACAGAACCGTCGGTGTTCTCAATAATAGAATAACCCTCCCCCACCCCACCGCACCCCTCTCATCATCACGCGAGTGTTACGTCATGGCCAATGTCATCATACCGCTTTCCCTCGATAAACGAAGATGAGCGACATTCAGTCTGGGTTGCAGTTGGCTGGGAGACCTTCCTCCACGTCAATATTATGTAGCAAGCCGTCGTTCGGATCCCACGTAAAGCTGTAGGTCTCCTCCGTCATGTAACCTTGCATGTTGCGAAGGAGGTTAAACAGCCCCCTCCCCCCACTTCATGACACAACTTCTTCACACAAACCCTTCACAAAAAACTGAAACCAATATATATATATATACACACACACACACACACCTTTGGTTAGCTTCCGCCCGAATTGTTCATTCT
>JAJOZX010003096.1:142500-170000 GCA_023014485.1 Bathynomus jamesi | reverse complement strand
AATATATTTTTAGAAAGAAAACTTTCAACCAAAACTTACGAAATAAAGAAACGAAAATATTATCGTAATTAATTATTTCCTTTGAGAAAAGTGTATTTGATGTGAATATTTGGTCATAATTTATCATTTATACTTTCAAATATTCATATATATAATTATATTATATATATATATATTATATATATATATTTTTTGTGTGTGTTTATTGGGGGAGGGGGTGAAGGAGAAGGGGACAGATTCCGGTCCCTAAACTGCGTCTTCTGTAATTTTTGTTCCACTCCCAAAGGCGTTCCGAGGCAAACGCTAATTCCAGAGATGAATTCGATAATCGAAACGCTTAATTTAATTATTAAATTCATTTCGTTACGATCGTGTTTTGTTAAAAGTTCATTGAATCAAAAGGGAACTTAAATATTTTTATTTGTGTGTGTGTGTGTGTGTGTGTGTGTATTTGCACTATGCATAAATACATTATTGATGGTAATTTTTTTGAATGCAAAATTATTGCATATGCCCCATGGAAATATATAGTGATTTATTACATATTAAACTATTATATATTACAACTTCGATCTCGTTTTCCCCAATAACGACACCAAGGTTAAAACATTTCTAAACGCAGCAGAACTAAACTGGTCACCATTGAAAACTAGGGGTGCACCGATTAATCGGTATCGGCCCTGGCATGCCGATATTAGGAAAATACTAGTGGTGCACCGATTAATCGGTATCGGCACCTGGCATGCCGATTAATCGGCCATGCCAGGTATTTAATATCGACATGGCCTATTAATCGATGCTAGGTGCCGATACCGATTAATCGGTGCACCCCTATTTGAAAACACAAGAAGTACTGTACCTAAACTAGTATGAGATGGAGCTAAAAACTAGTATTTGGGTTGAAAGGATTCGCCAATTTCAATTTTTTTAGTCATTCTTTGCAAATATAAATTTGTTTCAATGTAAAATTTTTATTAAAAGAAGGAAAAAGATTTGTACTCGTAAGTACAGTATATTAGTAATATAGGAAGTAATATAGGAAATAATATAGAAAATATAGCTTCCTACTAATGGTCGGCCAAGAACCTCCAAGGATAAATCGAGGGTTTTTGTTTTTTCACCGGTGCTTCGTCATGATTTTTCATAGTTCAGTTAACCTATTTTTTTTTAGAATTGCCACAGATATGGGAGGAGGGCTTCCTTTTCGTGACTAACGACCAAGGTGTTTCTAAAAGTGTTCGAAGGTGTTCATGTCAGGGTTTTTTGATGATTAGGCTACACCCAACCGCCTCTCTTATCTTTTCCACTCAGTAGTGGTTTTTGAAGTGTAATGTGTGATATACTGTTGCAGTAATATAAATATTAAAATGCGAAACAACTAGTCAGAACAGGGGAGGAAGTGATTCTGCAAAGATGTATCATGAGCATCATCTGTACGAGGCATTTTTCACAATCTACAAAGCCTTTCGAAGCACAACACGGTTTGTTTCTCTAATTTAAAACCAGTTTTTTCCATACTTTTTTCGGGGTGTTCATTTCAGTCCTCGCGATCCATATATATATATATATATATATATATACACACCTCGGTGGTGTAGTGGTTAGCGTCGCTGACTACGAATCCATCGGCCCCGGGTTCGAGACCCGACGGCAGCCGGCGCGCAGCAAAACGCAGCTGTTCATCCTTTCACACAATAAAGAAAGTGATTGGTAGATAAATGGGTACCCTAGGTGGCCTAGTGGTTAAGACGCTGGGCTGCTGATGGGGCGTGGTTCGGATTCCACGTTAAACTGTAGGTCTAAGGTGGAGTGAAAGCTTGACCTTCGTCAGAATGAACAATTCAGGCGGAAACTAACCAAAGGTGTGTATATGTATATATATATATATATATATATATATATATATATATATTTGTGTATTTGTTTACTCCATCTTTTAGACCAATACTTTCTTTACATTTATTTTTTTTTTTGCTGGAGTGTAAAAATACAGTATTTGGAATTTTTTTTTGTTTTTTATTTATTTATTTTTTGTGGGGTTTCCTGCTACTTTGTTTTCTTCCTTATTCGTCTTGCGGATGAATGTTTGTTTGACATCCATGTATATTTCGTATAAGTTTTTTCTAACTTTAGTTCTCTTGCTTCCGTTTAGCATCTCTGGATATTTTTTTACGGTTTGTTTGCGTTGTTTAAATACCGTTCTGATTTCTCTTTCAAGTTTGCTACTTTTTTTGTCTCTTCAGAACATATTTCAGCAATATAAATTTAGTTTCGGTTTCTCCCAAAACTAGTATTTTTTATAATTGCTTCTGGTAGCAATTCCCCATTTGCTGCTTCCTTTCATTCTGCATTTATATTCTCATAATCTATTTCCTCCGAATTCATATTTAATTCTTCAAATAATCCTTTGTCACTTTAGAATGAGTTTTATAGGTCTTCTGTTTTCTAACTTTATTTGTATATCGATTACATTGTGATCAGAAAAATTTGGTTGTGTTAGATTTTTGTTTATAATGTCATTGTTATTGTCAATATTTATTCCAAAACATCCTCCTTTCAAATAGCTTCACAAATTTCCTTGATCAGTGTATAATTTTCTATAATATCCAATAGCATTTTTGCCAAAGTTCTGTCATCTTTTGCAATGTTGATGAGGAAGTTCAACATATATAACTTCACATTTTTCTTTGATGTTATGCATGGAAAGTTAAAATCCCCACAAATTTACATACTGGGTAGGATTCTTAGTGATTTCAACTTTTTCTGTTTCATTTGTAACGAAGTGGAATTAATTTTTTGTAGTATTTGGTGGTTTGTACACGTAAATAATGATTAGGTTTAAAATATTTTGCTTCTAAAATAAGAATTTCGACTATACTATTTGATTTGTTTACCTTTATTTGATTTATGAGATTCAACTTCCCGCTTTTGTTCTTCTACTATTTTTCATTCCTACTCCGTGGCTGTTTAATCTTTGGCATGCTTTTGTTTTCATTCATGAAGCTGTTATTTTGTAGTTGTAGTATTTCTCAAATACTCTCTCCTCAGTATGAGAGGGTATTTTCCTTGTGTTCAACTGTATTGGTGAATTTACTGTAATTACTTCTTTACCTAAATTATTATTTGTCATTTCTTTTTCAACATTTTTCCACGCCTGTTCATATTACATTTTATGCCTTTCAATGCATTGACGCAAATGTATCCATAAATACAACTAATTTTTTTTTATTCTGTTCATCACTTATCTATCCTTACTTCCTAAGTTGATGCATTCATAGTGTTTAAATGCATTACACAGTATGCATTTCAAGCCAGTGGTTTTATCCATTTCATTTTCACAGTAACAGGCGTAGATAACAGAGTATTCATTTCGACATAAATTGATCTTGTTCAATTTCCTGATTTTAGAGCATTCTTCACATTTATTCTGTTTATGACTAACTATTCTTAGCCACTTTTTCCACTTCCTTTTCCCATTTGCGTCTGCTTTCGACGGACTGATACTTTCCTTCCTTACGAAATCTGAGACTGCCTTGGTTTATGGCGTCTTTCCTATTTTACCTCTGCTCACGTTTAGAAATGCGCTGAAATGCCTTGAATTCGATGACTTTTTCTAATTGTAATACTTTTTGGTGAGTATATACCGGAATGAACTTACTTTCACTCAATAAATTATTTCCGTAGTTGCAGTGATACTTTCTAAACCAGGGCTTTCCAACCTTGGGGTCGCGAACCGATCTGATAATTTTATTTTCAATTCTCTTCCTACGACCGGGCCCTTCCCGCGCATAATAAACGCTGTGCTTATGAAGTATATATATATATATATACATAATGCAAACCCACAGTAAAAAAAAGAAAAAAGAAAAAAGAAAAATTATTGGAATCATTTTTCTTTTTCCTTGTGGGTTTGCATCATTCATTCATTTCATGTTTAATTGTGAAATTTATCCCATATATACTTTATAACTTTTGGGGAGTTTCTCGAACTTCGACCAGTATTTGGGGTCGTGAATTGTGTGAACATGATTTTCGGGGTCGCACGTGATAAAGGTTGAGAAGCCCTATTCTAAACACTACTATGTACATAGAATTAACCTCCGAAATAATATTAACTTGTTATTTTCGTGTTAATACTAAAAGAGAACAAAACGACCATTCATCACGAGGTACAAAACACATACATCAGAAGGTCAGTAAATAGGTTTCAAGGGCGTTTACTAAAACGATATTTTATTAATACGATTTCGCTAATGTTTTTATGAAAGCGCACTTGTGTATGTTACGAGGTTGAAGGTATTTTAATATCGATCATAGAAAGCAGTTCGCACTATTAAACTTATTTAGGAATAAGCTCGAACTTCTGTTTAATCACCTGTTTGATAAGTTGGAAAATATTTACACCGTATTCTTGGAAATAACTAAGAATAAAATTTGAGAATATATATATATATGTTAAACACAGACCGTGCATGGAACAAGGAACTCTTCTGGGAAAATTAAATCCACTATAGTCCGAATAAGTAATGGTAAATGAAAAATACCATAGTTTTTCTTTTTCATGATGCTAGCTAGGTTCTGAATGTAGTGGGACTTTTTGGGGGGACACCTAGTATATATATAATATATATATATATATATATATATATATATATATATATATATATATATATATATATATATATATATTAGATGCAAATCCACAAGGAAAAAGAAAAGTAATTCCAAGGTCTTTCGTGTATTCAGAAGTACACCTCGTCAGGGAATGAAGGGAGAAGGCGAGATGACGAAAATATATACACATGTACAACGAGACAGAGAAATAAAAAGATTAGATTAGCACTTGATTAACGAGAGTTGATTAAAGGGAAAAGGTATTTTAACAGGATATTGTCAATTTTATACATTCCTGCACTGTTATTGAAATTATTTTCAAAATGGATAAATGCACATTTTAGAATATTCCTTTCAATTATATGTGTTATATCTAAAGCGCTCGTTAAAAACACAGATATAGTTGAAAGGAATATTCTAGAATGTGCATTTATCCATTTTAAAAAGAATTTCATTAACATTGCGGGGATGTATAAAATTGACAACATCCAGTTAAAATACCTTTTGCCTTTAATCAACTCTTGTTAATCATGTGCTAATCTTTTTATTTCTCTGTCCCGTTGTACATATGCATATATTTTCGTCATCTCGCCTTCTCCCTTCATTCCCTGACGAGGTGTACTTCTGAATACACGAAAGGCCTTGGAATCATTTTTCTTTTTCCTTGTGGGTTTGCATCATTCATTCAGTTCACGTGTTTAATTGTGACATTCATCCCATATATATATATATATATATATATATATATATGTAGTTACATTATAGCAGCGACTTCTAATTCACAATAAGCCCATTGTTCTATTGACACACAACCACGACCAAGATAACGTCACATCGCAAGGCTCTCTCGAGCATTCTCTCTGCTGCGAGCGTCACACCGCGCAACTCCTTTTTTAAGTAAACCAGTGACACGTTACATTTCATCATATAACAACGTTGTAACAGGCCGCCTTAGCCGAGTGTCATTCATCTAACTTTATATGAAGACTTTAATATAATATTTAAATCATTATTGAACGCACATTTATAATATTTCGACTCGCTTCATTCATTCTGTTAACTTGCATTCAAACAACTTTAACCTTTATTTGTTCCACTTAAATTTCATTGTTTTGTTTAATAAAAGAAGAAAACTCACTGTATTAATTTCCTAATTAATAACTTTATTTGATTTGAAAAGATCTGGTGGCGTCGAGCCAAAGCAATCATTAACATAATTATATTAACTTAACTCAGTTAACATTATTATTATCTTACCAATGTGGCATATATATATATATATATATATATATACATTCAACTGCAAAGAACACGCAGTATAAATAACGTAAAGAACGACGCTTGTATAGGAGATATTCCGCGCAAGACGAGAGAGAGAAAACGGAACAAATGAAAAAATGAAGTAACCACCTGGGAATCGAACCCGGGATCTTCCGATTGCCGGTCAGACGCGATACCATTACACCATGGACTTCACTCTTCCAAATGCCGTAATTCTTCTACATACTCGCAGAAACCAATGCCCCAAGGGGGCACCTCCCGCATGCCGTAACATTATATACATTCAACTGCAAAGACACGCAGTATAAATAACGTAAAGAACGACGCTTGTATAGGAGATATTCCGCGCAAGACGAGAGAGAGAAAACGGAACAAATGAAAAAATGAAGTAACCACCTGGGAATCGAACCCGGGATCTTCCGATTGCCGGTCTGCGAGTATGTAGAAGAATTACGGCATTTGGAAGAGTGAAGTCCATGGTGTAATGGTATCGCGTCTGACCGGCAATCGGAAGATCCCGGGTTCGATTCCCAGGTGGTTACTTCATTTTTTCATTTGTTCCGTTTTCTCTCTCTCGTCTTGCGCGGAATATCTCCTATACAAGCGTCGTTCTTTACGTTATTTATACTGCGTGTTCTTTGCAGTTGAATGTATATAATGTTACGGCATGCGGGAGGTGCCCCCTTGGGGCATTGGTTTCTGCGAGTATGTAGAAGAATTACGGCATTTGGAAGAGTGAAGTCCATGGTGTAATGGTATCGCGTCTGACCGGCAATCGGAAGATCCCGGGTTCGATTCCCAGGTGGTTACTTCATTTTTTCACTTGTTCCGTTTTCTCTCTCTCGTCTTGCGCGGAATATCTCCTATACAAGCGTCGTTCTTTACGATATATATATATATATTGTGTTTGTGTGTGTGTGTGTGTTACTTTGAAAACGACTCCATACCACAGAGACATTTTCACTTACCTCTTAAACGAAATAACTTTGAACGTCTTTATAAGAAGATACAATGTTACATTGGGATTAACGTGCAAAACATTAATTTTTATATTTTATCGAGGTTTTTGTCTCCTTGCCTTTTGACTTTATTGGATCCACAATATTACATTTTCTTCTACGAAATTCTAGCTGCCAACATATCAAATTTCCTATTCCATTTGCCATTTCTTTTGCTCATTACACTTCAGCCCATAGAAACTTTCTTTCCATTTTGTTCAATGGACTCCAGATCTTTTGAACTTTTCTCAAAGCTCCTTCAGAATTATTTCTTCAGATGTACGATAATTTCTGTTGCCTTTCATTTGACACTCAAAAGAATCGTACAACTTGTGAAAGGCATATATATATATATATATATATATATATATATATATATATATATATATATATATATATATATATATAGTTTCTAGAAAAGGACGCTCTATTTTGTTTCATTCGTATGCAACAAAGTATTTGATACACAAATCATTACGACATTTGAACCATTTTTTTGCATGTTGTTCAGGTTAGGCTAACTGCAGGGCCGTTTCCTGGCATAAGCAGACTAAGCGACCGCTTAGGGCCCCGCTGCTACTAGGGGGTCCCTAGACAGGCTCCCAGGTCATAGCTCAGTGGGCAAGAATATGAATATAGCTGAAGTTATTATTAATATTATTGTTATTATTATTATTATTATTATTGTCGTATTAATTAAAGTTTTTGTATGAGACAAATGTGATAAAACGGAGACAAACGAAACGTTTTGGTCGTTATGTGTAAATAACTATTGTGAGATCTTATTTCTACATTATTTAACTTTATTCTTACTATATGCTTTTTTTCTGTCACAAGTATTGAAGTAGGTGAGCCTAACAGTATTTTTTGCGCTAAATTCGAATATGTTGTTAGATTTCTCCATCACGCAAGGTTCTATGTGGCACAGTTATATTTTAATAAAAATGTATATTTCTATATTAATGCATGGCCTTTGTACTTACCTAAAAGGTGATATTGGTTGATTTTCTGCTGTATTTCGCCTGTGGAACATCTCTCTTGAGGGTCCAGCAATAGTCAGCCAGCATACTTGGGCTCCACTTGCCCTGGTACCGTTTTTCCATGTTGGAAATGTCTTGATGAAAGCGTTCCCCGTGCTCGTCACTGACGGTGCCAAGGTTTTCAGGGAAGAAGTCCAAGTGGGAGTGTAGGAAATGTATTTTTAGGGACATATTACATCCCATAGCTTTGTAGGGCCTTCAAAAGATCACTCACTATTTCATGGTAGTTTTCGGCTTTATGATTTCCCAAAAAATTCTTAGTAATATTTTTGAATGATTGCCACGCAGCTCTTTCCACTTCATGCAGTTGATCTTCAAATTGCTCATCATTTATCAACTCCCTTATTTGAGGACCTACAAATATCCCTTCTTTGATTTTAGCATCACTTAGCCTCGGAAATTTATTCTTTAAGTGCAGAAATCCCGTACCATTTTGATCCATCGCCTTGACGAAATTTTTCATCAGTCCAAGTTTGATGTGCAATGGAGGTAAGTAAATTAGTTGAGGATTAACCAGTGGTTTATTCACCACATTTTTCTTTCCGGGAATAAATGATTCTCGTTTTGACCACTGCTTTTGTATGTAGTGAATTTTTTCTGTTCCTACTGTCCCATTCACACAAGAAACAGCAGTTCTTAGTATATCCAAGTTGCAAGTCCCCACAAATATGCCAGGAATATTTCTCATACCTAATACTTGTCAAGAGAAGTTTCATATTGTCATATGACTCCTTCATGTTGACAGCATGAGCTAAAGGCACTGTCGAGTATTTATTTCCGTTATGGAGAAGCACAGCCGTCAAGCTAAGTTTTGAAGAATCAATGAACAAGCGCCACTCCGTTGTATTGTGTTGATGCCCAAGGGCCTCCGTAAGAGAAGCAGCATCATTACAAAATACTAGACCATTTTCTTGAGAAAAAAAATGTTTAAATTCATCCTGGCCGTTGCGGAGAAAACATATTTTAGTGCCCTGCTGGAGAAGATTCCATCCTTTCAATCTTGAAGCTAAAATTTCAGCCAGTTTTTTAGACAAATTTAAATCACGAACGAGGTCATTAAGATCTCCCTGAGTTATTAAATGAGGTTCCGAGGAAGGACCACTTGCTTGAAATGTTGTGTCACTATCAAATTGTTCTCCTACCTGGTCTGGATGAACTTCATCAGCATCGGAGTCATCTTCGCCCATGGTCACATTTTCTGGTGGTTTCGGTACGGGTAGCTCTTCATTGTGTGGAACAGGTCTCATTGCTGACGGTAAATTAGGATATTTCACCGTATGTTTGGACTTAGAAGTAATCCCTGATATGTTTGTTAAACAGAAATAACAGTCTGATGAATGGTCTTTCGGTTCTCTCCAAACCATAGGCACGGCGAAGGGCATGTGACGAGAACTATTTTTCCAACCAGTTAGAAGCCTAACACATGTTACACATCAAATATGAGGGGCCCAGTACTTATCTTGGTCACCTAGTTTGCACCCAAAATAAAGCTTATAACATTTTTTAATCAGTGGAGTAATGGTTCGTTTCTGAGATTTGAAGGTTAGCTCTCCACACATAGCAGAAACCATCTGGGTGATTCAAACACTTTCGTGGCATAATGCAAGCTTAATTAACACAGAACTGTAACTGCAGGATGTAACACACTTCACAGAACAGATTGAGTAACACTTGTGATGCTCACACACAACTTGCACACACACAACTGGCACACAACTGACAAAACAGGGCGCCTCAGACAGTGACTCGGTGCATGTCTGAACATGTAGATACATGTATCAGCCCGTCTTGCCTGATAACCCGTACCCAAGGAATCAAGTCAACTGTCTTACAAATGACCTGCTAGCACCCAATTTGGCTTCCTCTCTCCAATACTAACATGTCATCCTTATAAATAAAGCGCAGTTTTCTAAAAAATCTTTATACGCTATATAAAAGATACAGTAATACGTATCAGTCACACAAAACCTATGGATGATAGAAAGATTCTAATTGCATTTTTGAATTCAGCGTAAAAAAGTAGGTAGAGCGAAGACGCTGGCGAGATGTTCTCACACGTCTTGTAAGTATAATCCAATCACTGGCAGAGAGAAACCTTGCTTTCAGGGGGTTTTCCTCTACATTGTACAATCGAGACAATGGCAACTTCTTGAAGGAGGTTGAGCTGCTTGCCAAATTTGATCCAGTGATGAAACAACACATCAGCAGAATTGAAAGTGGCCAATATAGTCATTCAAGTTACCTAGGAAACATTATTCAAAATGAGCTCATTGGGTCCACTAGTGGGAAGATCTTGGATGCCATTGTTGCAGAAATAAAACAAGCTAAATATTACTCATTCTATGTAGACTGCACTCCAGACATAAGCCACCAAGAACAGATGTCGATTATTATCAGAACTGTTAAAATGGGTGAAGTACCAGAAATAAAAGAATACTTCTTGAGCTTTCTTGAGGCTTCAGAAAGTACAGGCCTGGGTTTATCAGTTCTGATTCTGAAGAGACTAGATGAACTGAATATTCACTTTGATGACTGCAGAGGACAGTCATATGACAACGGAGCGAACATGAAGGGCAAGAACAAAGGTGTTCAGGCAAGGTTATTAGAGAAGAACTGTCGTGCACTCTATGTTCCATGTGGGGCTCACACTCTGAATCTTGTAGTGGCTGATGCAGCTAAAGCTTCCACAGATGCCATCAGCTTCTTTGGCAACGTACAAAAATTTTAAAACCTTTTTGCAGCAGCTACACAGAGATGGACAATCCTAAAGAAACACGTGAACATAACACTCAAGTCTTGGAGTGAAACCAGGTGGGAGAGCCGGCTTAAGAGCACTGAGGCTGTGCGATACCAGAGCCACAACATCAGAGAGGCCCTGTTGGAAGTCAGAAACAATGCCACAGATGCCATAGCCAGGACTGAAGCACAAGCACTTGCAGAGGAGGTAGAGTCTTATCGCTTTCAGATTTGCACAGTAGTATGGTATGACATTCTTCATGCAGTTAACCATGTGAGCAAATTTCTGCAGTCTCCTACAATGCAGTTTGATGTGGCAGTCAACCTCCTCACAAAAACAAAAGACTCACTCACCAGCTACAGAAACACAGGTTTTGTTGCAGCACAAGTCGTAGCTACGGACATATGTGAGGAAATGAATGTGGAGGCTGTGCTGAAAGAGAAGAGACTCAGATCCACAAAAAAGTACTTTGCTTACGAAGCTCCTGACGAACCATTTACAGAAGACTTAAAGAGGCTGGAAGTAAAAATTTTCAATGTGGTGGTGGATTGTGCCATCGGGTCAATAAATGAGAGATTCAAAACATTAGATGCGTGAGGGACATTGTGGTGAAGTTTAGGAGAACCCCAAATATGAATAAGGAAGACTTGTCCTGCAAATGTGAAAAACTCTCTAAGATACTGAGCTCTGGAGCTGATTCTGACAATGATGGAAGAGAACTGGCACTCGAAATTAAGAACTTGCCGACTTTACCTTCACACAACATGACTGCATTGGAGCTTCTCTCCGTCATTCATCAGAAGCAACTGGAGGAACTATACCCCAATCTCTGGGTTGCACTAAGAATTGCCTGCACTCTACCTGTGACAGTAGCGTCAGCAGAGAGGAGCTTCTCTAAGATGAAGCTAATCAAGAACTACCTCAGATCATTAATGGGGCAGGATCGCCTCAGTGGCCTTGGCATCATAAGTATCAACCAGGACGTTGGCAGGGAGATTTCATATGATGATGTTATTGATGATTTCGCCCAGAAAAAATGTAGGAGGCAAAAATTTTGAAGATACAAACTGTTCTGTATAACTGTCAGTGCTGGGCAGCGCAAACGAAAATTCACTTGCGCAAGCGCAAATCCGCAAACCCAAACCCATACCTTGCGCAAGCGCAAATGCGCAAACTTCTCGAAACTTGCGCTTGCGCAAACTCAAACGCAAACTATTTATATATACAGGGTTTTCAAAAAAAAAAAAAAAAGGTGCGTTTTTTTTTTGGGACACCCTGTATAAAATTAAATTTATAGTAAATCAAATCAAATCAAATCAAAAGACTTTATTAACAGACACACGATCCATAGATATATCAATAAAGAATAGATACAAATTACAATGCTAAATAAATAATAATAAAAAAAAAAGAAATTACAATATTACAAAAAAAACACTTCAAAGCTTCTCAGAGTCCTCCTCCAACTCCATCGTGAGCAGGTCCATGTTGCCCTTCAGGAACACAAAACCTCTCAAAGTTCTCAGAGGTCAGGCTGGACCTCTTGGGCTTCATGATGTCAGAACCCTGGGAGAACACCCTCTCCACAGCTGCAGAGCTGGGGATGGCCGTGTTGTACTTCAGAAAGACCTCAACCCAGTGGCGCGGTAAGGCGGGGAACATCCCCTGCTCCAGCTCCTTGCTGATGATGCTGCCCCTGTAGACCCCCTGCCCCTCTCAACCACCCTCTTCTTGCTGGTCAAAGGTCCAAAGAAGGGTGTCCAGTGGGGCCAGGGGTTGTTGAGGTCCTCTTCCCCTCCTGGTGAGCTCTGAGCCATGGCTGGTCCACGCTGCCGCCGGGCTGGGGGCAGAGGTGGGGCTGGACAGAGACTGGTGTCTGAGGCTGTCCATGTTCACTAGTTATATACAGTAGTATACGACTTATGAAGTTTCTAGAAGTTACTAGAGTAGTTAGTTAGTTTAACTCTGAAATAAAATTTAAAATCAACTAATCAACAAACGTGTTTTCACTAGCGTTGTTGGTATACTGAGTGCTCACTGCTGTCTGGCGGCGCCACCTGTCTGGCATCACGTGTTTATGAGCTAAATCCACTATTTTTTAATATTTGTTTTTTTTTTCACGTTTACGCACAAGTTTGCGTTTGCGCAAGTACTTGCGCAACGCAAATGTGCAAGTTTGCGCAAGAATTGGGCGCAAACGCAAACGCGCACCGAATCACACTTGCGCAATTGCGCAAGTGTTTGCGCAAGTGCCTAGCACTGATAACTGTTAGCTATTACACGATTGTATCGTAGAGTTAGTAATTGTTTGGTAGTTAATAATTGCATTATTTTTTTATACATAGTTCTGTGTCATTTATTCTAAATAATGTATAAGCTAATTTTCAGGAATTTCATGAAGAGTATTTTTCTGTTTGTCTTCCTGAAAGTACATAATTGTTGTTTGGACATAAATGTTTCATTAAAATTGTTTCATAATTGTTTTTTATTAACACAGGCCATTTTTTTGTATGTGTGTGCTGAGGTGATGTAATAGGGCGTGAGTTGGTGGATGGAGGGGTGGGGCCTCAAATGGGTATATACTGCTTAGGGCTCCCTAATGGCTGGAAACGGCCCTGGCTAACTGGACTGGGCTATCATTCAATTTACAATACGTGGCACCGTACAAGGTACTCCTACATCTCAACGCGTGTTTATTGTGAAGGTTATTTCTATACAAAGAGTGCTCTGTGAATGCAGGATGATTTTAAAAGCATAATTTGAAATAAGAGAACCTCTAGCAGATCTGTAATAAAGAGAATAATGAAGAAATTCGAAGATGCTGCAGATGTGGAAAAAATTTGAAAAGTCGTGTTTGTCGGACTTTAGAGACGTCGAACGAGAGCAAAAAGCATTGCTACGAGTCCCCGTAAGTTGGTGATACGACCTTTCTCAACAACTTTCAAAACACTCGAACGCTGTCAAATTGAACATGGATTTACATGAAAAAGAAAATCTCCAAAGTTTGGTAAAAATAATGATGTGTCGCAGAAATCTTTATATCAAATACTTTGTAACAACTGAATTAAACAAACTAAAATCCTTTTTTGAGAACACACACACACACACACACACACACACCAACACATACACACACATATATTATATATATATTACATATATATATATATATTATACATTCAACTGCAAAGAACACGCAGTATAAATAACGTAAAGAACGACGCTTGTATAGGAGATATTCCGCGTCTGACCGGCAATCGGAAGATCCCGGGTTCGTTTCCAGGTGGTACTTCATTTTTTCATTTGTTCCGTTTTCTCTTTCTCGTCTTGCGCGGAATATCTCCTATACAAGCGTCGTTCTTTACGATATATATATATATATATATATATGGGATGAATTTCACAATTCAACACGTGAAATGAATGAATGATGTAAACCCACAAAGAAAAAGAAAAAAAATATTGCAAGGCCTTTCTTGTATTCAGCAGTACCCTTCCTCACGAATGACGAGGTGTAATACACGAAAGGGATTGGAATAATTTTTTCTTTTTCCTTGTGCGTTTGCATCATATATATATATATATATATATATATATATTATATAATATATAGATAGATAGATAGATAGATAGATAGATAGATAGATAGATATAATGTCGTGAAGTGACGTGTTTTGTGGGAAAAAATATTCATTTCGTATTTTTTTTTAATGTTGGTCAAAAGTATTTTATTTAAATTTATAAGCTTAAAGTGATTACATATGATAAAAAAACCCTTCTTTTACATACACTAAGATCATATTAACTCTTACTGTTGAATATAGAAAAGGTGTACGAGAATTACTGGTGCAAAAATAATTGGTAATTTTTTATTAATCACTCACTCACTTAACATTTTCAAACTGTCCAAGTTTAGAACACTTTCACAAGATGACCATAATTCATCGCTGCAGTGCCTGTTCGATGTTCGAACTCCACTAGAGCATAAGCAAGATGCTCTTGTGGAATGGATCCAGTGACCTCCGTTTCTCTGACGGAATTCTGTCAGACTACTGGGTTTGTCACAATACATCAGTGTTTTAACATACCTCCATAGATAAGTATCCAAAGAAGTTAAGTAAGGTGATCGAAGTGGCTATTCTTGCGATCCACCACGACCTATCCAGCTCCGATTGTGTCTAGAAAGTTGCGAATAGCAACGGTATAGTTACTGAAAGATTACCCTTCTCATGTCAACTCCAATATCCCTTAGCTGGGAAGACAAAAATGTTTACGGCATGTTAAATATAGTTTGCTCCAGTCAAGATACGTTCGTCAAAAAAAATGGACCGATTATACACCAAACGTTCACTTTTGGTGAATCCCACTCCTCTTGATGTGTTTGAGCGCTGGATAGGTCACATCAGTCACCCGACTATACCTCTTTGGATTTTAATCTATGGGGTTATGTTATAACATTTGTGTATCATGACAAAGCCAGGTATGTAGCAGAACTCCGTTAAAGAATCATAAGCTATTGGATCCATTCTACAAGAGCATTTTCATTGAAGTTTGAGCGACGAATGATGGTCAGCATGTGGAAATGTTCTAAACTTAAAAGAATTTTAAAATGTAAAAAAATAGATATTGTATATATTATTTAATAAGAAAAATGGCTAATTATTTTTGTAACATCGTTTCTCAGGCACACTGCTTCCATTATCTCATACTACTGAAACAAACTGGTACTTTGCTAAGAGTAAAATGTTAAGTACAGTAATTACTGTTGCATATTGTGTGAATGTAGAGTACAATTAATTTAATTTCACTACAGACATTCTTTAATTGTATGACAGTATTTTAATATAGCCTATCAATGTAGGCTTGGGATTTTGAATATAGCAGACTTTCCTCTCCCTAATTACTACTAACACTGGGCAACACGTATTTTATTGAATGATATCTGACACTTGATTCTAGGTAATTTGGGTGCGCTGAATACGAATTTCAACTCGGTTTGGCTCTATCAGGTCCTGATTCTTGTCGACAGCCTATGTGCCATTTTCCAGATTTTTCAAATTAGGACTAAAAAATGAAGTCATGTGTTAAATTTTTTTTTCAAGTTTCATGAATACAAGCAGTTCAAACTACAGTAAAATTACATTATAACGATAGAAATGACTTAAAATAAAAAACAAACAGATATGAAGCTTTCACTGTGGCAAAAATTTTCTTTTGTAAGACTTTCTAGCGTATTTGCTTGTTGATGGCAGGTCTCTTTTCAAGCACCAGCAGTAATCAGCCATCATGTGGGAATCCCAGCGGCCTTGGTACCGTTCCTCCATAATTTTGATATCTTGGTGGAATCTCTCCCCTTGTTCGTCACTTACATCACCTAAATTACTTGGAAATTGGTCAAGATGGCTATTCAAAAAATGCATTTTTATGCTCATATTGCAACCTAACTCTTTGTAGTCCCTTAAAAGTTTTTTTACGATTTCTTCGTAGTTATCTGCCCTATAATTGCCTAAAAAGTTTTCTATCAAGTCCACGAATGAGAACCAGCCATTTTTTTCGCGTTCATTCATGACATTAGGAAAATTGCTGTCTTTAATCATTGTTCTTATTTGTGGACCGTCGAAAATTCCCGCCTTGATTTTTTCATAACTTAAACTTGGAAATTTTGAAGTTATGTATTTGAAACACTCGCCGTTCGTATCTAAAGCTTTTACATATTGTTTAATGAGGCCTAGTTTTATATGCAGAGGAGGAAATATGATTTTATCTCTGCTCACTAAAGGTGGATTAATTACGTTTTTTTCTCCGACAGTAAGTGATGTTCGTGCTGGCAGATTTGTTTGAAATAATGTTCTTCCTTGGCTCTGCTGTCCCATAAGCAAAGGAAGCAGGGATATTTAGTATACCCTCCTTGTTGTCCTAGCAGAAAATTAACCATTTTTAAGTCAACACATATGATCCACTCGTGCTCCCTATATTTGATAAGATTTAAAACCTTTTCTATATGTTCATACTTTTCTTTTAATTTTGTTGAGTGCCCAATCGGTATCGAGCCGTATAGATTGCCATTATGCAACAACACACACTTAAGACTTCTTTTCGAACTGTCTAAAAACAAGCGCCAATCATTTGCATCGTAAGACTCAACCCCCTCTTCTTTAACAAACCAACTATGTCGCAGCAATATACTAAACTATCCTCTGTTCTAAAATTTAACAAGTTCTTCTTCTCTTTTTCTGTAAAATGAAATGTATGTGTTTGAAGTAAGCAAGTTTTTCTCTTTAAGTCTTGAAGCTAAAATTTCCGCAGCCTTTTTTGGCAAATTTAGATCCCTTACAAGATCATTCAACTCGGCCTGGTTAAACTTTTGCGGATCGTTTTGACTTTCAAATACGCTGGGGTCAAAATCGGTGTCTAACTCCTCAAAGTGCATAACAATATTTTCAGGAACATCTTCAACTAATTCTTGAGTTGGCAGACCCTTAAATTTTGGAATGGGGATCTCATTTGAATGTAGCACAGGTCGTATCGCGGTGTCGAAATTTGGGTACTCGATACAATGTTTATTTTTCTTAGTGAAGCCCGAAGTCTTGACAAAGCAAAGGTAGCAATCGGTCTCGTGGTTAGTAGGCTCTCGCCACACTGATATGGAAAAAAAATTGTAAAGCGTTAACAAAAGCGACGAGAGACTTGTTTTTATGAATTTTATCAAAAGTTATCACCCAAACATTTAACATTTCTATGTGTTTCAACCTTATGCAATATTTGAGATTCTTATAAACATTTTCTGTAAATTTTTGTTTATGTACCTAAGTTACAATTACATTTAGGTAAGTTACAGTATACTAGTGATTAAATTACGTAGTTTTATGAAATCATAAACTTACCATCGGAACTCCAAAAGGTATTTTTGAATCCGAACCCTTCGTCCAATGTCGCAGTCTTTCAATGCATATAGTGCAGGCTTTATGTGGAGCCCACGATTTATCTTGGTCCCCCAGTTTTATGCCAAAATAAGCTAAGTAAGCTCTTTTTACGAAGTCAGTTATTTGCTCGTTGATGTGGAAGTGTAAAATTTCCACATATATAACAGAAGGAATCAGGGTTGTTTTTGCATTTGAACTTTCTAGTGCTTGATGACATATTGCTTGATTGTTCTGCCAATTTGTAAAGGTATTTAAAGCCCTTAATTCATATAAATTTAAGAAAATCTGAAATATAAACACAAAAATTAGTTTAAATAGGTACTTATTATGAAATAGGTACTTACAATCTATGAAATTAAACTAGAAACACGGATGAGTAGGTACAATATAAATTACGTCTAATTAAATCAACTATATTAAATCACGATGACAAAATTACTCACTAAATCATATGCCAATTCAAAATTATGTTAATGCCCAAACTTAATTAACTAACTCAACTGACTGACTGACTGACTGACTGATTGAATTGACTGATTAACTCTGGAAACGAGTCGCTTTTATATATTTTAGTTGTCCCTCTAGAATACTCCACAGAGAACAGGAACGCTCGAGAAAATTTTAGAATTCTATGATATTTTTAGCTTAATTTACTAATATTAAAATGGGTTAAAAATGACAAAATTAAAAATATTTTTAGGGTGTTACATATAAAAATATACATAATACAACAATACCATAACAATAGGTACAAATACCTAGATAAAAACCTAGTTGCATAATGTGTAACTGCAAAAAGACAGCGAGTATTGAGAAAAAAACCTTTTTATGAATACGACGAAAGAGGAGGGGTGTTGAGCAAAATCAGGACCTGATAGAGCAAAACCGAGTAAAAATTCGTGCTCAGCGCACCCAAATTATCTAGAACTAGCTGTCAAATCTAATTCAATAGACAAAAAGTTGAAATTTGTTCCCCAGTGTAATTATTAAAAAGAGTTTTAATATTGCCTATCAATGTAGGCTTGGGATTTTGAACATAGCAGACTTTTCTCTCCCTAATTACTACTAATCATTAAAAAGAGATGTTGAAGTACTGCATTTAATATCTTCGCGGGCAGTGCTTCTCAATCTGGGGGTTCGCTGGAGGTGTTTAGCTAGGGGGTCCCTGTGCTTAACAAAAAAATCTCGTGTATGGAAAATTAAAGTTTATTTATTTAGCGAAAAAAATAATTTTTTTAAAGTGAGAAACTCTTGTAATGGTACAGTTTTACAGTTGAAATTATTTTCTGTAGTCGTAATCTTCATATGAAACCGTTACTCTATGCCTTTCAATGAGATACCTGTGCCTGCTTTGCATTTGTTAATTCTCTTATATTTGGCTGAATAGATTAAACACAGAGTAACGCATAGCCCGTTAATTTCATTGCTTCGTTTTAGCTATAGCCACTGATGAGAAGCCCAATTTGCATAATTATGAGGTTGTAAATGAAATTAAAACTTTCTACGCTTCAGACACCAGTTCTGGATACTCACATTTCCGTACTATCCAAAATGTATATAAATCTTCTGACGGCAATGACAACTTCAGGGTCTTGTTAGAAGAAAGTTCAATCAATTTATCGTGTAGGTTTCTTGGAAGTTCGGCAGACTTTACCACCCTTTCGATGAACGGATTAAGTATCCACTTCTTAGAACTTTCCATCGCTATATGGGAAATAGTTCAGGAACTGTACCCACATATAAGCCAGAAGATGATATGTTCCTATCACTAATGCGTGGTTGATCGAATGACTCCAGCGCGCCTACATCTTGCACTTGTACCTGCATCCTGTATGCAACTCATTACTTGTGGCTTCAACACTAGATGCTCTACTCTGAGCTGAGATGCAAATTTAGAAGATCTAAATTACCTTGCACTGGCCACCTGTACATGCGCAAGAGACTATGAACCGAGATTATGTTCGCCATTTATGAAAATGAAGTGAAAATGAAAAAGCTTATTGAAAAAATAATAGTCCACATTCTTCTTCTTCTTCTTCTGCAGCTTAAATCCCATCTCTATATGGGGTCGCTGTTCTTGATGAGTCTCCTCCATTCTCTTCTGTCACGCACCATGTCCTCGTCCAAATTTTTCTCCCGGATGTCTGCCGCCACGCAATCCCTCCACCTCGTCTTTGGTCTACCTCTTCTTCTCCGTCCCGGCACCTCCATTTCCAGCACCCTACGTCCCACGTAATCCTCCTCTCTTCTCATCATGTGCCCATACCATCTCAGTCTGGCTTCTTGGACTTTTCTTGACGCCTCTACTACTTTCACCGTTTCTCTAATGCGTTCGTTTCTGATTCCATCCCTTCTAGTTACACCGCACATTCATCGCAACATTTTCATTTCAGCCACATCCATCTTTCTGTCACTAGTCTTCTTCATTGGCACCGTCTCCATTCCGTACAACATGGCTGGCCTAACCACTGTTTTGAAGACCTTCCCTTTCAGCTTCACCGGCATCCTACGATCACAGAGAACTCCCGACACCTCTCTCAGCTCCTCCATCCCCACTGTATCCTACGATTCACCTCTCCCTCTGCTCCCCCCTCTGCCTCGATTGTTGATCCCAAGTATTTAAAACGATCTACCCGTTTGATCAGTTCACCGTTTAACATCACTCTCCCTCCTTCATCGGTTGTACATTACATCTCAGATATTCAGTCTTCTTCCAACTAACTTTCATACCTCTACTTTCCAATGCCTCCCTCCAATTTTCTAGCTGTTGTTCTACCTCCTGTCTTGTCTCTGCGCACAACCTACATCATCGGCATACATCATGCACCAAGGAGCAACCCCTCTAACCTCCTCAGTCAACACATCCAACACCACGTTGAATAGGAATGGACTCAGTGCTGACCCCTGATGCAGACCAACCCCAACTCCAAAACTCTCCGTCACACCAACACTACACCTCACTTTCGTCGTAACCCCTCTATACATTTCCTGAATCAATCTGACGTACTTCTCTGGGATCATCTTCTCCCTCAGGCACCTCCAAACCTCTTGTCTCGGTGTCCTATCATACGCCTTCTCTAAGTCTATGAAAACTATGTGCAATGCCTTCTGTCCTTCCCTGTAAATTTCCTCCAACTGTCGTAATGCAAAAATAGCATCAGACGTACTTCGTCCGGGCATAAAACCGAATTGCTCTGTCGACACGCCTGCCTCCTCCCTCAGCCTTAAGTCCACAATTCGCTCCCACACTTTCATGGTGTGCGATATCAAATAAAATAATAGTCCACATAACAAATAATAATAATAATACAAAACTAAAAAAATAAAAAAAAATAAAATAAAAATGCAGGTAATAAGGATAAAAATACATGTAATGAAAAATAACGTCAAAGTTAAGTGGAGCTACAGACAAACGTTTTCATACCAAGAAGCATATAGCTTGGATGACAAATAGCAGGACTGACGAATAGCTTGGATAATTCGGTTGATTGGTGTTTTTAATAGTTTGCATTAGACTGCGCACGTCTTGTTACGTCCTTAAGGCTAGAGACAGTATAGTTGGTAAACATTTATGAAAATGAGCATCTTGGAGTTAACTTATGATATAATAGCAAACAGTGTTTTATGCGTGGGCAGTTATACATCTGTTAAAAACATAACCTATGCCCTGATTTATGTGTAAAGATTTCTTAATACCCTTCTTTCATTTCTACGATATAAATGCCTGACACGTTATAAAGAAACCATAGGTCACCAATGTAATCAATTTTGATCACAAAATAAACATTATTTCAAAGTTTACATGACCGCCATTTTAAACATGACCTTCACCATGCAGTTTTGATTTTAGTTTTAATGGATTTCTGGATTCCTTAGATCATCATTCTATTCCAATTAGTTCAGAAATTCCAACGTAATACAGTAAAATTGGCGGCTATTTTATTTTTCCCAATTTTGATGGTATACGCCATTTTTTGATTCAGCAGGTCGAAATCGTTCGAAATCCGTTGTGTACTATATTTAAATACAAAAAGGCCTAACCCAGTATCTTTTTTTCTGAAAACGGGGGCAGACGAATTCAGCTCATTAATTTGATGATACAGCAGTAAACAACATCTAAATGACGTAACAAACGTGCTAATGTCACGTTTACAGTCCGGTAGAAGATTGATGGAATCTGGATTTGCTTACGAGGTTTGTTAATCAGTAATCGTGCAATATATCTCAGGAAGTACAATCGCGGAAAAAAGTCTTGCGAAAGAAAAAATATTTATTGAAAGTATACTGAATATTTCCAAAACTCCATGATAATTAACGATTGGCTAAAAATACCCTTATGCCATGCCTTTCCTTTATAATAATTGGGTATCCAGTACTGTACTATGCCTCAATCCCCCACTTATGTTGATGTATGATAAGGGGGAAAATAAATAATATATACATACTGCTGTTAACCCACGATTCCCACAATTTTTAGTAGTAAACTTCAGCTTTAATCCTAAACCCGTGAATCATCCAAATTTTACACTCTCTGCCTAGGGCTTGCTTGCCAATCTCAAACTGTACATCTCCGCTGTCTATTTTTCTCCTAATTCTGTTGACTACCTAAAACGCTTTGCCTACCTTACTTCGAAAGTGGAATACATTCTATTCCATTCTCCTTTCGCTGAAATATCCATTTTAGGAGATTTTAATGTTCATCACCACCTTTGGCTTTCCTCCCATGTCACTGACATCCCTGATGAACTAGCTTACAACTTTACTGCCCTGAATGACCTAGAGCAGATTGTACAGCACCATACTTGTATTTCTGATCGCCTTGGAGAAAGGCCCAACATTCTGGATTTATTTCTCACTACTCATCCTTTTTACTCCGTCAAGCTTTTTTCTCAGTTGGGCTCCTCTGACCACAATCTTATATCTGTTTCCTGTCCTATCGCTCCAGTTCGACCTTTGGATCCTCCCAAGAGGAGATGGCTTTGGCACTTTGGCGCTGCTGATTGGGAGGCCTTAGGCAGTACGTCTCTGATTTCCCATGAAATAATTACTGCTTCAGTGGCCGGAGCCCCTCTCAGTGCGCTGTGCGCATGACAGAGATAATTCTCTCTGGCATGGAGGCGTGCAGTACATTCCATATTCTTTACCTACTACTCATGCAAAAAACCTTGGCTTGGTTTAAATTTGTTTGTTCTAATGCTATCCGCAACAGAGAGGTTTTCAGAAGGTACTGTCACCATCCAAATCCTGACTCTCACTTAGCTTAAATTTCTGCCTAGAATCGTGTAAAAATTGTTTTTCTACTGGCCAAAAATTCCGTCATCAGACAAAAGTGTGAAAACCTATCTAATTCTAATTCTTCTCGCTCTTTCTGCCACCTAGCTAAGAACATCTTCAACAAATTTACTTCTTCTTCTTTCCCTCCTCTTTCCCATTTCGACGGCTCAGTTGCTGTCTCTTCTTCTGATACAGCTGAACTCTTCGTTCGAACCTTTGCCTCCAATTGGACGATTCTGGTGTTGTTTCTAACCTAATTAATTAGAATATCTTCCAAAGATGTTTTTTTCTGCCCTATCTGGGCTCACCTCTAGGAAGACGTACGATCCTGATATGGTTCCTCCTGTTGTTCTCAAGAACTGTGCTTCTGTGCTGACATCCTGACCAGGCAAACGCTTTCGTCTTAGTCTTTCCTTTCTGCTGAAAGTTCGCTTTCATTCAGCCTGTCCCAAAGAAGGGTGACTGCTTTCAACCTTCCAACTATCGTCCAGTTGCTTTGATTTCTTGCCTTTCTAAAGTTTTTGAATGTATCGTTAATGGAAAGATTCTTAAACACCTCTCTACTCACGATCTTCTTTCAGACCGTCAGTGTGTGTTCCACAAGGGCATATCTCTCTAACTCTTGGTCATCCTCCTTTCGGGATTTAGGTGAAAACTTTACTATTGCGCGAGACATATCAAAAACTTTTGATAGAGCCTGCCACAAATCCTTAATTTCTAAAATGCCCTCGTTCATTTTCTATCCTTTTATCTGTGTCTTCATTTCTGATGTACTTTCTGGCCGATCTATGGCTGCGGTTGAAGATGGCCACTGTTCTTCTCCCAAAGTTATTAATAGTGGCGTTCCTGAGGGCTCCGTCCTGTTACCCACTTTCTTCCTTTTATTTATTAATGATCTCTAAAGTCGCACTTCCTATCCTATCCACTCCTATACTGATGATTTCACCCTCCATTTTTCCACCCTCTTCAAAAGGCGTCCCTCTTAACAGTCACTCCATGATTCGCGTGAGGCGGCTATGGTGCACCTGACCTCTGATCTTTCTACTATCTCTGATTAGAACAGAAAAAACCTTGTGGTTTTCACTGCCAAAAATACTTAGTTTCTGCATTTGTCTACTCGTCACAATCTTCCACATTACTATCCCTTTAACTTCAACAATACACATCTCAGTGCTTCTTCTTAACATTCCTGGTGTTTCCTTCTTTCGTGATCTTTCTTGGAAAGATTACTTATACTGTCTCTCTCTAAACCAGCTTCTAAGAGGCTGAGTGTGTTGTACCGGCTCCATAGTTTCCTCATCCCTATTCAGTCGCTCTCTCTTTACATGGGTCTTTTCCGCCCCTGTAGGAGTACGCTTCTCACGTGTGAGGTGGCTCAACATACACAGTCCCAATCAACCGGATGGAATCAAAGGCTTTTCGTCTCTTCAATTCCCCGTTTCTCGCTGACTGTCTTTAATCCTTCTCTCCTCCCCGCAATGTTGCCTCACTCTCTCTTTACTATCGCTATTATAACAGACACTGCCCTTCAGGGCCGTAACTAGGGTTTAGAAATTAGTGAGGTCCAGATTTTTTTCGAGCGCGGCGGGACGAGCAAAATTCAGACCAAAATGACATCTACAAACACAACCCAAGCTATACACTAAACACAAAACCCTTGTCTATAATTAAATACTGTACAAAGGGACCTGTTAGCAAGAATACTTTTATTAAAGCTGCACGGAGAACGGTTCAGTCTCTTTTTTTTTTTTAGGAAATAATTACCGAGGTCCGGACCTCGGTGACCTCATAGGTAGTTACGGCCCTGCTGCCCTTCTGAACTCTCTAACTGCATGCCTCCTCATTTAAGCAAAGTACGCAGTACCAGACTTTCCACATAGTCTCAGTCCTTTTCTGTCCAACTTTCAAATGCAAGTTTTAATTGGTATTCTCAGTCTTTCATCTACTCAGCCGGTCGACTCTGGAACAACCTTCTTCAGTCCATCTTTCCCTCTGTGTATGACCTCCAATCTTTTAAACGCAGAGTTCAGGCATTTTGAAAACTTTTTATCTTGATTTTGGCTCTCTTCTTCTATACGGGGGTGAGGGGGGGGGGTGTTTTTGTGGGTATTCCCCCTTGGCTCCTCCTTCCTGCATAAAATAAACTTCCGTCTCAGGCTGAAACACGACGTTCATTTGTAATATAGAAAACTTATTCACCCAAAACTACTCTCCTGATTAGCATCATTACTTCTCTATTGCAAATATGTTTGAAAAATAGAACGAAGGGGAAAAGAGATGAAGGGTAAAAAAGGCAGTGAGAGGAGTAAACTACTGTGTCGGAATTTAAGATGGTATAAAAGGCAAGATAATCTACAGGATGGGTGAGAAGCAGTGTTGGGCACTAAAGCGTTAATCCGATAAGAGTTAATTAACGAAGTTAACTTTTTTTAACGGACTATTAACGGAAGTTAATTTCCATTTATCGTTATCGGACCAGTTAACTTCCGATAACTCGATATTTAGTCTGTTAAAGTCCGTTAACACGTTAACTGCGAGGAGTCATTCACGGAAGATCACCGCTCCGCGAATGAATTCAAACCGCCATAACTTCAGTCTGCCAATTCCGTCCTCTGCCGCAGTGGAACGGCTCTTCTCTCTCGGCAAGGACATCCTGAGGCCCAAGAGGTCAAGACTGGCAGTTGGGCCTAACTTTGAGAAGTTGGTCTTTCTGAAGGGCAACCAGCACATTGTGTCATAGTCTTTAATAAATGTGCCTAAAATTTAATTTTACCTTTCAGTTCCCGCCATAATAATTCTCTGGTAAATTAAAATTTAGTTAATGGTTAGTGGTTACAAGGGTTTCAAAACATGTAATCAGTACATTTTTTATTAAAAATAAAAAAAAGAAGTTATTAAGCAAAAAAGTTGCAAAACTTGATAAAAATGCAGTTAAATACCCATTTATTGTTGGATTTTGCATAAATAAACATTTTCTATGGGTTTTAAAGCTTTTTTCCTTGATTTTTTTAAATGTTAGGATTAACTTTGTAGTAAAATTATCGGATTATCGTTATCGGAGTTAAAAATTGGGGTTAACGGATTATCGTTATCGAAGTTAACTTTTTGGTTAACGGTGCCCACGACTGATAGGGACAATGTTTGCTCTTTTCAAGATATTCGATATTTCCCCAGAGTCTTGGGATCTTCTCCATATCCAGTATATGGTTGTGGCTGTTTAATTTTTACAGTTTTTAATCAATAATGCGTTCCATTTGTCCGTACCTGCAGCTAAATGTGATTTCATTTGTCCTATAGCTCGCGCTATATTTTCTGGAGTAAAATCAAAACCTGTTATACAATCTCCTTGCAATTTCGCTTCAAAGAAAGTATCTATGTCAGGTATCGCTTTGTTACTTTTAGATCGTTCGTTAGTTCAATATTTCCTTTTCTTAAGGGCCCGATAGTGGCGCGCGTTTTTTTTTTTTCTTTTCCCATAGCTATAGAAGTATTTTGGATTTTCCTTTATTGCTTCTACCGCCTTTTCTTCTTCCCTCTCTGTATGGCCCTATCGATACTCCCCAGTTTTTCTTGTATTACTTTCCTGCAACCACTGCAAATAACTAACTTCTCCGCTACTCTCCTTCCTTTGCGGAAAATTGTTCGCTTTTGCCTCTCGAACCAGTTCCTCTTTCCTTTTGGCTGTGCTTTCGGAGCATATTTTTCTAAAATTTCTAGCGTCTTTTCTTCTAAGATTGTTATCATTTCTTCAGTTGTTTTATTTTCGAAAACTGCTTTCCACTCTATTTGGGCTATGTGTGATGTGATTGTTTCCCACTTTATAGTCTTGGAGTCCAAGTTAAAAATCCCAAATTTGCTTTTCTTTAGTATGGGCATTACAGTATCTTTTAATGTTTTTGCCATATTTGTTGATATCTCGATTATGTTGTGATCCGAGATAATAGTTGGGGGTTATTTTTACATCATCAATCAAGTTTGTGTTATTTGTGAATACCAGATCTAGGCAGTTATTTTTTCTGGTGTTTTCTGTTATCTCTTGTGTCAACATAAACTCGTTTGTTAGAGCCATCAACAGTTTGCTTTTCCTGGTCCTCTCTTGTGCACCCTCCCCCCCTGTCCTGGTATATATATATTATATATATATATATATATTTTTTTTTTTTACCCACCTTTTTGTATTTTATAAATGGGAAATTAAATCGCCGCAGAGTATTATATTAGGGGATGGAGAGTTTACAGATTTTATTAGTTTCTGATATCATCAATGGCATCCGAGAATTTTTTAGTTGGAGTGTTTGGAGGTCGATAGATGACTATCAGTACCACGTTTAGTTTCTATATTTTTCACTGCAAGGGTTTCTACGAAACTGTTTGATTTACTTATTACCGTCTCTGTCATATGACTCTCATGTACATAAATAGCTCAACCATCTTTACGTCGCGCTGTTCTATCAGCTCTTAGTAGGTTAAAACCATCGATATGCAACTCTTTCTTATCAATACAGTATTCGCAGTTTTCGCAGTTTCCTTGGCAATCTTTAAGATGTGTTTCTGTGAGGCATGCGATGTCCTCCCTTGTTTCGTCTATAAATCCCTTCAGGTACGAAACTTTGTTTAGTGAGTTGTTTGGTTT
>JAJOZX010003096.1:90000-137500 GCA_023014485.1 Bathynomus jamesi | reverse complement strand
GGAGAAGCCCCCTATTTCAAACTAATGGAGGAATGAGAAAAGATCAGAGCCGGCACTTGCAAGTATCTCAAAGACAATATGCGTTAGAACAGTCAGTGTCATAATTAGAGCAAAGGAAGCTGTTACCAAATACTGAATATTGACTTCACAGTCAAAAATTGAATCATTAAATTAACACACACACACACACACACACACACACACACACACACACACACACACACACACACTGTATACCGTACCATAGTGGAAGTTCCTATTTTATCATCATCTAACAGTCAATTCACTATTTTGTTTCTTAGAGTGTTTTAGTAATTAACAAACTGGAAAGTAATGGATGATGTACAAAATTAGTGTAAAAATTAGATAACAAACATATACTATGCTCAAATTTGCGTTTAAATATAACCACAATTAGATCTGAACAATGGGAAAGAATAAGTGAATCACACTTTTCAACTGGAACGGCCGAATCAGATTCAACAAAACAGCGGAAAATAGATAGTCAGCGGCATTCATTGGGGAACTATTTCTGTCACTTACTTTTGAGGTATGTTTTCTTATATTTGCACTGCTAAATACGCCATTAATTAAAACTATTGAGTAATTATATAGTTATTTTGAAGGAATGCTTCTTAGACACTTAAGATTTACAGAGGAAATTCCTCACTCTTGACGTAATTTCACAGCTCTGCGTGAGTCATATATTGGATTCAGGTCCCGTGAGAGATAGCTCAGAGACAGTCTAAAAAGAATGTGTGTGTGTGTGTGTGTGTGTGTGTGTGAGAGAGAAGAGAGAGAGAGAGAGAGAGAGAGTCCTAGAAATAGGACTAAAGTCCTATATCTAGTGTCTCTTCAAAGGCTGTTAATGCCACAGTGTATATTTACATGTAGTTTTCCTCCAATATTTAATATATTTCTAATTTTAACCATAATTTTTTTTCTTTGGATTTCTTAACCACCCCTTTTTCCTTAATTTCACTCTCTTCATTTCCATTCATAATATAATCATTTCCTTTTGTTCTTCCCTCCTTCATTTTCATTTTCATTTAAGAAACCATACACGAACATCATTTTTACTGCAAGTCATATTTATTTTCTATATATTTATTTTTAAATATATATTACTTTCTTCTCTCTCTCTCTCTCTCTCTCTCTCTCTCTCTCTCTCTCTCTCTCTCTCTCTCTATCACTGTTGGATCTTTCCAGGGAGGGGAGAAAGTCGTGAAATAAATGAATGGAAGAAACAGCTCGGAGGGGCGCGACGAGACGAGATAAAGGCCATAAAATCTGAACGCTTCCTCTCTCTAACCGAATAACACTGATTTACCAACTTCACACGCACATACGCACACGGATAATATATATATATATATATATATATATATATATATAGATATATGGCAAAATTGGCAGGAACAGATACTTACTCCCTCTGGATTCCGTAACTATATAAGCGTTGCATCTGCAAAGTTGCAAGTTCGAGATGGCTATAACTAATACAACGCTAAGTGGTTGGTTTATGCTTCTGGAGCAGAATGTTGCGCTTCGTGTAAGTGCAACCAAACATTCAAATGTTTCCCGTACTTTCATGTTCTTTATCGCATTTTTGTAAGATGAAGGAAAAAAAAGTTGATCTTCCAAGTGTAGATTTTTTATCCTAATGTCAATAATTCACTGTTCCTAATTTGAGAAGACTCTCTCTCCCTCTGATATAATTGCTTTCAATTTAATAGCATGCACTGCAGCACCTTCACCTTCCGACTTCACTTTGCAGGCCCCATGATGAAATTTATTTTCCGGCCGCTTATGTATGTATGTATGTATGTATGTATGTATGTATGTATGTACGAAAAGTTGCTAAGGCAAAGATTTTGATACAAAAGGGAAAAACGTGGCATTTTCTATCAACATTTGTTTTAATTCTTCATTCTTCATTTAAGGGCATTTTTCTGCCACACACACACACACACACAAAATTTTATATATATATATAAATACTGTACATGCAGGACAGAAGGGGTTTCGTCCCTGTGTCGCTTGGCCACGTTCCGAGCACTCTTTTTCCTATTACACCATCCAGGAAAACAAAGTTTCCTTTCAAGTATAGTTTTTCAGCGAACTCAAAAAAGACGTGCTTGGGACGTGGCCCAACGACGCAGGGGCGAAACCTTCACTGTGATACACATTTTACTGTAGTCTGTAGTTTTCACACACACACACACACACACACACACCACACACACACACACACATATATATATATATATATATATATATATATATATATATATATATATATATATATATATATATATGTTGTGTTTTACTTACAATAATTCGGTCAAGAATTTATTAATTCGTAATACTCTTGTGAATGTCCCCAGGCGTATCTATTTTATTAACTATAAAGAATTTAATTTGGTATGCATTGGTCAAACAGGCAAAACTGTAGCCACTGGAATAAACCAGCATAAATATTGTATTCACATAGCTCATGAATCTAGCGTCATATTTATTCATGTACGTAACAATAATCACGCAACAACTGACTGGAATAATTCAGACGTCTCGTTCAGAAATAATAACAATGGCAAAAGAAATATAGTATTGAAGCAGCGTGTATTAAGTATATTAGAATTTTAATGTTAGATGCGGTACACATAAACTTGATTGTATTTCCAGCCTTATTTTAATCAGTGTAAAAACAGTTTCCCACTACCCTTCAATAATCGTAGGCTTTAGATCTTTGGTGAGAGTTTCTGATAAGGCATGTATATAAGCTGGTAGGACTCGTCTGTATTTTCAGATTCCCCGAAGGGGAGTTGAAGTAAACTCGAAAGTACCCGGAGTGACTGTTTCATTTTTGCGGATTATTTCAGAATAAAGAACTTCACGACTTTGATATAAATCTCATCCTATATATATATATATATATATACACGGTGAACCAAAAGTAGGTGGACAGTAGGTTGAATACGGTTTGTGTTATATTATATTATAACTATGGTGTTCATTATAACTATGGTGTTTTGTGTTATATATATTAAATATTATAACTAAATTTATTTAAATTTTATTTTGTATTAGTATACAAAAAAAATTAAATATGTATTCTCAAATAAACGTTATCATTTACTGTCCACCTACATTTGGTTCACCCTATATATATATATATATATATATATATATATATTATATATATATATATATATTACTTTTGTTGAGTTGAACGACGGTTCAGGATCGACCTGCGGTCGACCCCTCTGCAACATCCCGCCTCATTTGCGGACTTGGTGAAGGAGGGAATTGCTCTCTGATCTCCTCCTGCCCTCGTAGCCAGCCACGCATGGCTGGTCAGGGACTTTGCACAGAATCTGTTCAGCTGGTTCTTGAAGTTATTCAGGGTCGGTGGCTGGAGATTCTTCACTTCTTTTGGAAGGACATTGAAAAGCTTTGGGCCCGTATTCTGAGGATATTTTCCATCCTCGTTTTCATGGCCCCTTGTCCCACCGCATCTGGGACCGTACAAAATCTGCCTCTTCTCTCATTCCAGTTTGTTTCTCTCTCTCTCTCTCTCTCTCTCTCTCTCTCTCTCTCTCTTCTCTCTCTCTCTATATATATATATATATATATATATATATATATATATATTATATATATATATATATATATACAGTGCTTTTTGTAAAAAAAAAAGGTGCCGGTACTCATTGGGATATATATATATATATATATATATATATATATATATATATATATATATATATATCATAACATTAACTTACCGTTTTATAGAAAATTCCAAATTTCATCAAGTTCTCATCTGCTTCAATATGTCGACTTCGTTCCTTGCTGTTGTCAACTGCTGAGTGGCGCATAATAAATTGTATTGTGTACTAGCTCGTAGTTGTTTATTTTTAGATGCCTTACATTTGTTGTGACGTAAAGTTATCTACAATTGATTTCAATGCTTACCATATACAACTATCTTGCCATGAAATAGATAGGTATACAGTATAATTTTATACTACAGAATATTATAATACATATCGCTTAAGTTTAGAAAACTTAAAATTTGATAAGAAGATTCTAGATAATCTACGAATTAATTATTCAAAAAAGGTGCCGTACGCCGTACCGATGCGTACCGTCACAAAAAAGCCCTGTATATATATATATATTTACCATTCAACTGCAAAGAACACGCAGTATAAATAACGTAAAGAACGACGCTTGTATAGGAGATATTCCGCGCAGACGAGAAAGAGAAAACAACAAATGAAAAAATGAAGTACCCACCTGGGAATCGAACCCGGGATCTTCCGATTGCCGGTCAGACCGATAACCACTACACCATGGACTCCACTCTTTCAAATGCCGTAATTCCTCTACATACTCGCAGAAACCAATGCCCCAAGGGGGCACCTCCCGCTTGCCGTAACATTATATACATTCAACTGCAAAGAACACGCAGTATAAATAACGTAAAGACGACGCTTGTATAGGAGATATTCCGCGCAAAGACGAGAAAGAGAAAACAACAAATGAAAAAATGAAGACCACCTGGGAATCGAACCCGGGATCTTCCGATTGCCGGTCAGACGCGATAACCACTACACCATGGACTCCACTCTTCCAAATGCCGTAATTCCTCTACATCCTCGCAGAAACCAATGCCCCAAGGGGCACCTCCCGCTTTGCCGTAACATTATACATTCAACTGCAAAGAACACGCAGTATAAATAACGTAAAGACGACGCTTGTTAGGAGATATTCCGCGCAAGACGAGAAAGAGAAAACAACAAATGAAAAAATGAAGTACCACCTGGGAATCGAACCCGGGATCTTCCGATTGCCGGTCAGACGCGATAACCACTACACCATGGACTCCACTCTTCCAAATGCCGTAATTCCTCTACATACTCGCAGAAACCAATGCCCCAAGGGGGCACCTCCCGCTTGCCGTAACATATATACATTCAACTGCAAAGAACACGCAGTATAAATAACGTAAAGAACGACGCTTGTATAGGAGAATTCCGCGCAAGACGAGAAAGAGAAACAACAAATGAAAAAATGAAGTACCACCTGGGAATCGAACCCGGGATCTTCCGATTGCCGGTCAGACGCGATAAACCACTACACATGGACTCCACTCTTCCAAATGCCGTAATTCCTCTACATACTCGCAGAAACCAATGCCCCAAGGGGGCACCTCCCGCTTGCCGTAACATTATATACATTCAACTGCAAAGACACGCAGTATAAGTAAAGTAAAGAACGAAGCTTGTATAGGAGATATTCCGCGCAAGCGGGGAGGTGCCCCCTTGGGGCATTGGTTTCTGCGAGTATGTAGAGGAATTACGGCATTTGGAAGAGTGGAGTCCATGGTGTAGTGGTTATCGCGTCTGACCGCAATCGGAAGATCCCGGTTCGATTCCCAGGTGGTACTTCATTTTTTCATTTGTTGTTTTCTCTTTCTCGTCTTGCGCGGATATCTCCTATACAAGCGTCGTTCTTTACGTTATTTATACTGCGTGTTCTTTGCAGTTGAATGTATATAATGTTACGGCAAGCGGGAGGTGCCCCCTTGGGGCATTGGTTTCTGCGAGTATGTAGAGGAATTACGGCATTTGGAAGAGTGGAGTCCATGGTGTAGTGGTTATCGCGTTCTGACCGGCAATCGGAAGATCCCGGGTTCGATTCCCAGGTGGTACTTCATTTTTCATTTGTTGTTTTCTCTTTCTCGTCTTGCGCGGAATATCTCCTATACAAGCGTCGTTCTTTACGTTATTTATACTGCGTGTTCTTTGCAGTTGAATGTATATAATGTTACGGCAAGCGGGAGGTGCCCCCTTGGGGCATTGGTTTCTGCGAGTATGTAGAGGAATTACGGCATTTGAAAGAGTGGAGTCCATGGTGTAGTGGTTTCGCGTCTGACCGGCAATCGGAAGATCCCGGGTTCGATTCCCAGGTGGTACTTCATTTTTCATTTGTTGTTTTCTCTTTCTTCTTGCGCGGAATATCTCCTATACAAGCGTCGTTCTTTACGTTATTTATACTGCGTGTTCTTTGCAGTTGAATGTATATAATGTTACGGCAAGCGGGAGGTGCCCCCTTGGGGCATTGGTTTTCTGCGAGTATGTAGAGGAATTACGGCATTTGGAAGAGTGGAGTCCATGGTGTAGTGGTTATCGCGTCTGACCGGCAATCGGAAGATCCCGGGTTCGATTCCCAGGTGGTACTTCATTTTTTCATTTGTTGTTTTCTCTTTCTCGTCTTGCGCGGAATATCTCCTATACAAGCGTCGTTCTTTACGTTATATATATATATATATATATATATATAAAGGGTGATCCAGAGAAATGGGACCCAAAAGAAACCCCTGTAACTCTTAAAGTATGTCCTTTTATAAAATCATACGCATCATTCGAAAGAGGATAGTTTTACAAGTTTGTACAGGATTGTATAGGTTTTGACAATACAAGACAAGATACGATACAAAACAAAATAAAAGTGTTAGTTAAAACTAACCCTTCAAGATGACTGCATGGACTGTGGAACAGCTGCGTTTCATAACTGAGCAATATTATGAGCATGGAAGAAGTGTAGTTTCAGCTCAAAGATCTTTCAAGACAAATTTTCAGTGTCAAAATCACCTTCTAAGAAAGTAATCCGTCGGTGTGTCAGAAATTTTCCCTAACTGGCAGCATTGGAAAAAGAAACCAACTGGAAGAGTGCGCACAGCAAGGATAGACGAGATCATTAACAGAACTCATGAAATTGTACAGCATAATTTTAACATAAGCATCAGACGTGCTTCTCAGCTGTTAGGAGTTGGATATGGAACAACAACACACCGTATATTCAAGCAAAATTTAATGCTCTTTCCATATAAAATTCAAACAGTGCAACAACTAAACGATGGAGATTTCGCACGAAGACGACAATTCTGTCAATGGATCCAACAGAAGGTAAATGACACCACCAATTTTCTAGCAACTTTGATTATGTCAGACGAAGCCCATTTTCACTTGAATGGAACTGTAAACAAACAAAATTGTCGTTTCTGGGCAACAGAAAATCCATTGAATATTACCGAAGTCCCGTTGCATAGTCAGCGTGTAACTGTTTGGTGTGGTCTTACTGCATCTCAGATCATAGGGCCGTACTTTTTCGAGGATTCCACCGAAACACGGTCACTGTAAATGTGATCGCTACGAAAAATGTTGACCGATTTCCTTATTCCTAAATTAAGAGATCTTTGTCTAGAAAAACCACTGGTTCCAACAAGACGGAGCTACCTGCCATACCACGAGGAACTGCATGGCAGTTTTGCGTCAAACGTTTCCAGGCGAGTTAATCTCAAGATTTGGAGACGTTGAATGGCCCGCCAAGGTCTCCGGATTTTTCTCCCTTAGATTATTATCTCTGGGGATATTTAAAGAGTAGGGTCTACAGAAATAACCCAACGACCTTGCAAGAATTGAAGGCCGCCATCACAAATGAGATACAGGCCATACCACCACACACTCTTGCAAAAGTGATGCAGAACTTACAAGCGAGAACACTGGAATGCTTGGCAACTAATGGAGCACATTTGAAAGGAGTCATTTTAAAAAAATAAATATTTCATAATAAATTTGTAACTCTACTCTTTCGAATGATATATAGTTTTTATGAAAGGAATTAAATATTAAGAATATTTGGCTTTTTTTTATGGGTCCCATTTATCTGGATCACCCAGTATATATATGGCGAGAGAGGGGGGGGGGATGATCATGATGATATCTGTTCTATGTTTGTTCATAGACAGCTTGGGCAATCTGCAACCAAATTTAGGATACACCTTAAGGGAGAACCAGGGAAGGTTTTAGTAACACACCTACCCCTCCCAATTCTCCCTTAGGTTGTGTTCCGGGTGACTTTTGTTGCGCAAGCGCAGCAGCAGTTCTGTATATACTCGTCTGCTGGGTGCCAAAATTAAAAGTTCTTTTCGAACTACCGTGCAATGTGTAAAACCTTCCTTGTAATATGCTGGGGTCTCCATAATGGTATGGGGTTGGTTTAGTAGGTACAAAAAACAATATCATTCCATGGAACAATATCATTCCATCTTAATAATTCACCATGCCATACCAAGTGGTACCCACACCTAGTGGGTAGAAACTTCGTTTCAAACACAAGTCCAACCTTTGCATGAATCATTTTGAAACATAAAGAATTGAAGAGAATGTGCTGACATTATGGAATGGCTTCCACAGTCACCTGATCGGAATCGAATTAAGCATTTATGAACATTGTTCACATCTGAAAGGGAAAAGGACAGTCCTAACAACCAGACTGATCTGTGGGAAATAATACAACAAAGCTGAAACAATATCATTCAAGATACATCATCAATAAATTAATTGAATCAGTGCCACGAGGAGTGACTGTTATATTTGCTACAAAAGGGAAACAGACAAAATATGAGAGCAAAGCCTTCATTTATGGGTCCAACTTGAAATTTTTAATAATATTTATTTTTTATTCTGATATTAACGTACAAGTTAATAGAATTTCGTCGTAGTTTTTCATGTCATTTTCCAGCTGTCACGATAATTTAATTCGAGATGGATTCGTAATTTTGGCACTATATATAAATATATATTATATATATATATATATATATATATATATATATATGTGGGATGAATTTCACAATTAAACACGTGAAATAAATGAATGAATGATGCAAACCCACAAGGAAAAAGAAAATGGTTCCAAGGCCTTTCGTGTATTCAGAAGTTGTCAGTCCTGAATTTTTAGATTCCGAGTTATGCAATATCATGAATATTGGTACTAAATTATGTTATCCTATTTCATTTCTAGATAACTGCCTCAGGAAAGCTAAGAATATGTATTATAATAGTGTACTGTAAAGGAATTTGAGCGTAAAAATACTAAGCATTAAAATATCCTGTTTATAATATTATTTATCATATTATGCTCCAGTTAATGCTCTAATATGCTCCAATTAATATGTATGCATCCAATATGTTAATATGTATCCAATATGTATGCTCCAATAAATAATTTTTTGAACATTCAAATTACATTTTTTAGTCAAGATATTATTTTCAATTAAGAAACAAACAATTAATACAGTTTATTTAGAAGATATGCCTTTTAATTGTTCATTTACTTCATTACCTCTCAATCATATAAAAAATCTAATATGGCACCTTACATTTTACATAAGATTAAGAAGGGGTAGGGGTGACATCAGAAGACCACGTGGTTTTGGAAGGGGGTTTAAGTCATTGGCCAAATGACCACAGGCGGCGGGGAACGGGTTTGAAAACCACCCGAAAAAGGACACGTGGTTTTTGAACGACCCCCATATGTAAGATGTAATCATAGTATCAAGTAGAATAGTTCTAGAGCGCTCGTTCAAAAAACACAGATATAATTGAAAGGAATATTCTAGAATGTGCATTTATGCATTTTAAAAATAATTTCAATAACAGTGAGGGAATGTACAAAATTGACAATATCCTGTTAAAACACCTTTTGCCTTTATTAATCAACTCTCATTAATCATGTGCTAATCTTTTTATTTCTCTGTCCCGTTGTACATATGTATATATTTTCGTCATCTCGCCTTCTCCCTTCATTCCCTGACGAGGTGTACTTCTGAATACACGAAAGACCTTGGAATCATTTTTCTTTTTCCTGGTTGTTTTGCATCATATACAGGGTGTCCCAAAAAAACTATATACGCTTTATAGCATCATATATTTTATAATTTAAAAAAAACCCAAACAATATATTGTTATAGCAATTGCCAATGAAAGGTAAATTAGTAATCTAAGTGATCAAAATGTTATAGCGAGTTGTTTGCATATAAAATTTAATTAACTACGCCAAGTGCTCAAAATGTTCTCCGGCGGCATGAATGCACTTTTGAATGCGTCGACTAACTGATTCGCAGACATGGACTAATGTGGATGCTGTGATGGTCCCGCACTTTTCCCTAATTGCATCTTTAAGGTGTGGATAAACATGTTAATTTACCAGGATTAACAGCATGGTGTGGTTTATCATCCAGGGGTTTGGTTGGACCATTTTTCTTTAATGGGACAGTTACCGGTGCCGCATATCTCGACATGCTGCGGACAGAAATTATACCTGCAGTTCGGAAGTTGTTTGGAAACGACGACTTTTACTTTCAACAAGATGGAGCCCCCCCCCTCATTATCATTGTGATGTCAGAAGGTACCTCGATGAAACGTTGCCTAACCGTTGGATAGGACGAAGAGGAAGCGTTGAGCATCCTCCACGTTCACCGGACTTGACTCCACTTGATTTTTACTTGTGGGTTACCTGAAGGATGCAGTTTATGGTACAAGACCTGCAACACTCGAACACCTTAAGGATGCAATTAGAGAAAAGTGCGGGACCATCACAGCATCCACATTAGTCCATATCTGCGAATCAGTTAGTCGACGCATTCAAAAGTGCATTCATGCCGCCGGAGAACATTTTGAGCACTTGGCGTAGTTAATTAAATTTTATATGCAAACAACTCGCTATAACATTTTTATCACTTAGATTACTAATTTACCTTTCATTGGCAATTGCTATAACAATATATTGTTTGGTTTTTTTTTAATTATAAAATATATGATGCTATAAAGAGTATATAGTTTTTTTTGGGACACCCTATATATATATATATATATATATATGTTAACCCCTCCGTCTATGGCCCTGGGTTGGTTCGGATCGACGGGGGTTCTGGTTAGGAGGCAGCAACGGATATTTCTCGCGATAGTTTTTCTTCTATAACATTCTAATTTTTTTTTCTCCCGCTATAGGGTCGACAGACTGTTAATTCTTCTCTTTCTATGCCATTGGGTGGGTTCGGAGGATTCCGTGAAAACTTACTAGATTCTCTGAAGATTCCCTGATGCTTCTTATAACGTATCGGGAATTTATTTTTCTTTACTCTATTGAGTTCTCGGACGAGAGCACGGCTCGAAGGAAGATAAAAAAAACCTTTCTTTTACTGTAATTTACTTCTAAAAATGTACAGGTAGTGCTCTGAATTTACAGGGGTAGAGGTTCGACCTCTTTCGACCATGGCTCAGGCCGGAATCTAAAAATTAAGGAGGCAAGGGGCCTCTGCCCCCTCCTCGCTGAGAGGCTGCTAACAAGGGAGTGTTAATCGAAGTAATCGAAGTGATCGAAGTAATCGAAGTCGAAGAAGAAGTAATCATTATTTTACAATTACATGCTTTATATATAATCTAAATTTTGGGGAGTGCAGTTTGAAGGTTAAGTTCCCCCTTTAAACACATGATCAGATTTTTGAAAGATTCCAAATAAAAAAAAAAAAAATAATAAAAATAATCGTTTTTTTCGCCGATTATGCATTTCTAAAGGGCGACATAATTACATTGAGTACAATCTAAGTACATCACTGAGCACATTGCAACTTCGGTTTATTACAATTATGATTACAATTACCAACCAATTCACATTCGCTTATTATCGTTAATTATTGTCATTAAAGTACATTAATTACATTATATTAAATTATTACACAGGTCAACAAAAAATTTTTTTTTTTCGTTGCCAAGGAAATTCGTACGAATTTAGGGTATTTTGGGGTTGCTGAATTCCAAAATGAAAGTAGTTTTTCCGATTTGGCTCTAGTTCTTGAGATAATGAATACCCTCAATTAATAGGAAACGTAACCATAACGCGTGCATATGGGAAACTACCGGAACATCTAGATGGTGAGACCGAATAAAATGCCATTATGTATTTCATGTGTTTACTTTTGTATGATTTGAGACAATTTCAATGCGATTTGTAAGTAGCTCCGCCTGAACATTAAATTTTTTGCATTTTTACGTGTTTCAATGGGGTACCAATTATCTCATAAATTAGAGCCAATCTAGCAAAACCGATGTCATATTCGGAATCAGCACCACAAAGTTACCCCAAAATCACTAGTATGATTGGCAATAAAATGAGTGTTGACCAGTGTTATCGTTACTTGAAGTACATTAATTACATTATAATTATTATCATTAATTACAGTTTCATTAAAGTACGGTACATCAATTACATTATTAAGTACATTAGTCACTTACAATTCTTACAGTGTTTTTATATTTATATGGTTATTAGTACAACACAAAGTACATGGGCACACACGAGATATAACATAACGCATGATAATGTGTTATAAATCCGAGGCAAGCGAGAGGAGGTTTTTAGCTCAGAAGCGCTTGCTTTTGCTGTGGTTAGCGGAATTTGACCACTTGCCTAAGCATTTATGAATATCTTGCGAGAGGCGAAATAATTAAAATTAAAAAAAAATAATAATACATGCGAACGTATTTGCACGACTTTGAACGAACGCCTAAAGTTTTGTACACATATTGGTACGTAACACAATAGGTT
Organism: Bathynomus jamesi; assembly: GCA_023014485.1. Taxonomy (NCBI): domain Eukaryota; kingdom Metazoa; phylum Arthropoda; class Malacostraca; order Isopoda; family Cirolanidae; genus Bathynomus; species Bathynomus jamesi. The sequence goes on along the minus strand of JAJOZX010003096.1, from coordinate 125,038 downwards.
GTGTGCGTAATATAGACACGAGTAAATATGGACTGATAGGTTGATAGGGCATAAGTAGACAATAGGTAGATGAATAAATAAGTAATAACATTAATAAAGGATAGCGGTCAAGAAAGAACATGGATGTGACACTGAAACAAAAATAGAAAGCAACAAATAATTTTTTAGCCAAACTCGCGTTAAGCGATTTTGGTTCTTATGTAAAAATGAATATTGATTATTCATTGTTCATTTTTACACACACACACACACACACACACACACCACACACCACACACACACACACACATACATATATATATATATATATATATATATATATATATATATATATATATATATGAGGAAGTACAAGAGTTTAAGTATTTCGGTCAAACTATTACCAGCTCCTTGGGTTTACTCGGATATAAGAAAAACATCTCGAAGCCTGTGTGCTAAAGCGAATATGACCATAAGGAACTTTCGATTCTGTACAAGTGAAGCTAAAGACACTCTCTTTCGTACTTTCTGCAGTAATATATACGGACAGCAACTCTGGGTGAATTATAAAAAAGGTTCTGGCAGAACCCTAAATTTGCTGTACAACAGGTCTTTTAGACTCTTACATAAATTACCCCCGAGATGCTCAGCTTCGCAAATGTTTGCTACCGCAATGTCCCGAGCTTCCCGGAGGTAACAAGACGTGCTCAATACAGTCTAATGCAAAGAATTAAAAAATCAACCAATCCGATCATCCAAGCTATCCATGAGTCCTGCCATTTATCCTCTAAGCTATGGACTTCTTGGTACGAAAACGTCTGTCTGTAGCTCCACTTAACTTCGACATTACAGTATTATTTCTAATCAATTGTATATATTTCTATCCTTAGTATATGAACTGTCATTGTATTAATAATATTTGTCATATGGACTATAGTCTGCCAATAAACCTTTTCATTTTCATTTCATTTTCATGTGTATATATATATATATATATATATATTGATGCGACCGTCGTTTTCTTTGCAGTATTGTTTTTTTTTTTTAATGTTTTCAAAAGCAATTTTATTTAAAATATAAACGTAGAAGTGATCAAATAATGTAAAAAAAGGTTTCTTCTGACATATTTCAGGATTATATTAGTTTTAATGTTGAAGAAACAGTTTGTTCAAGAAATAATGGTGCAAAAATAATTGGTCATTTTTCTTATTAATCAATATGTATGCAATATATGTGGTTGTTTATATTTCCAAACTGTTCAAGTTTTGGGTACTTTCTCAAGATGACCATTTTTTTGTCGCCACAATGTGTATTCGACGCTCGGACTCTATTAGATCATTAGCAGATGTTTTAGTGGAATGAATCCGGTGACTTCTGTTTCTTTGACGGAGTTCTGCCAGACCACTGGGTTTATCCCAATATACGAGTGTTTTAACATGACCCCCATGGATAAAAATCGAAAGAGGTTAGGTATGGTGGTCGAGGTGGCCGTGGTATCGGTTCACTACGGCCTTTCCATCGCTGAGGAAAGGTTACACCTAGAAAGTTGGGAACAGCAACGGCATAGTGTGAAGTTCGTCCATCTTATTATAAGATTACACTACGTGTCAACTTCAGTAGCCCTTGGCTAGAGAAGCAAAAATGTCTGCGGTATATTAAGATAATTCGTTCCAGTCCCGGTACAATCGACAAAGAAAAATGGACCGATTATATAGTCCTGTTACGTAGCACACCAAACGTTCTTTTGGTGAATCCCGGTTCATGTTGACGTAAAGAAAAAGGATATTTATTTTTACCATAGGAATATTTATTTTTTAATTATACGAGTATTATTACACACACACACACACACACACACACACACACACACACACACACACACACACACATATATATATATATATATATATATATATATATATATATATATATATATCTCTGCCTGAGGGTGGGCAAGCCAGCCCATTCCCCAGCCGGTCCCAAGCCTGGATTAAAGAGGAGGGTTGGCGTCAGGAAGGGCATCCTGCCGTAAAATTTGTTGTCAAAACCAGAGAGGATGGCATGCGGACCAAAGAAGGCTCAAGAAAGAAGACTGGCATGGTATGGGCATGTAATGAGAAGGGACGAGAACTGCGTTGGGAGGAGGGTGTTATCTATGGAAGTGCGCGGGAGGAAGAAGAAAGGAAGACCGAGGATGATGTGGAGAGATCGCATCAGGATGGACATGAGCGAGAAGAACCTGACGGAGGAGATGGCGCAGGTTAAGGCGGAGTGGAGAAGTATCTGCAATAGCGACCCCATATAAATGGGACTAATAATGCTGCAGAAGATTATATATATATTTTTTTCCCCTATGATTCCGGACCTTTGAAATATTCTGTATTCATAGGAATATTTATACATTACAATGTACTATTAATTTCCCTCCAGACATGTTTAAATTGCATATAAATAAGTACTTTAACCCATTCTTCCCAGCGTACTCGCTGGAGTACAGCTTTAAAATTGGCACTTCTGCACACGTTGAATGTTTGGCAACACCGTCAATGGTTTATATTATCTCTTTAGGCCTAGTACTGTTCATTCTACCCTAATAAATAGGTTACTTCTTACCACGTGCTTTACAAACCAATTTTATAATGGAAAATGTAAATAGGTCAAATTACAATTTTCTCTTTATTTGTCCTCTATTCATCAAATTATCAAAAGATATTAAAAGTTTGCATGGTAGATCCTCCGTAGGATACAGCCTATCATGGTATGTTTGGCATTTTGATTATGGCATACTTTCCTGTCCCCCAATGCTACTAACTATTAAAAAGAAGAGGTGAAAATACTGTATTAGATAACTTCAAGGGAAGTGTTTCTCAAAATTCGGGTAGCAGGGACTGCTCAGAGGAAGGGAAGGCGGGTGGGGGGGGGGTTCCATTGCTCAGCAAAAATCAGCCTATATGAAAAATCGAAGTTTATTTTCCAACAAAAATATTACAAAATATGTAAACTCAAACAGAATTTTTTTTTTGAGTGAAAAACTCGTGTAATACTACAGATTTACAGTTGAAAATATTTAGTTTTGTTCAACTTCATAAATGCTAGTCTATGTCTTCCAATGAGATCTCTGTCCTTGCTTTGTATTTTTCAATCTTCTTGTACTTGGTTGAGTAAACTAAATACAAAATAACACAGACAATCAATTTCATTGCTTTATTTTAATTGCAACCATTGATGAGAAGCCCAGTTCGCATAAGTATGAGGTTGTAAATGGAATTAAAACTTTCAATGCTCCAGACACCAGTCCTGGATACTCACTTTTTCGTGTAATCCAAATGTACAAAAGCTGTCTGACTGGAATGACAACTGTAGGATCTTGTTAGAAGAACGTTCAGTCAATTTATCGTGTAGGTTTCCTGCAAATTTGGCGGGCTCTACCACCTTTTTATTGAGTGAATTAAGTATCCACCCCTCACCAGGCTTTCCATCGTCATGCGAGAAATAGTTCCAAAGCTGTTTTCTGCAGCTGAAGTGTGTGCTGCATCATCATTTCATCATTTAGAGAAGTGGGAGTTGCGAAATTTTTTATGTCAAAGTGAGTTTGCCAGCACAGAAAAGGTTGAGAAACATTGCTCTGGGCTTACGCCTAACATCAATTAATATAAAATCTTTTACGAATGCTAGACATTTTTTTATTATAATACAAGCAGAGCCTTCGCCTCCCTGCCCTACGGGCGGGGCTTGTGCTTCGCAAACTCGCCTACGGCGAGAGCACGTTAGGGTTACCCCTTTGGTGGGAGGTCATTCTCCCTCTCCCCCAAAAACCCCGCCACCCCCCTTCATGCAACTTGCGGCTAACCCCCACTCCCCTTGTTGCATACTCCCTCCCCCATTACCCCCACCCCACTTTGTTTTGTTGGTTGAAACATTGTGGGTCATTTTTTTTTTATTTAAACAGGAAATGGATGGAAACAGGAAATGGAAGGAATTGTAGGTGTTTGTTTTAATATTTTAAGGATTTAGCAATTATTTTAGTAATTATATACATATCCGCATTTTTGTTTTCAAATATAAAAGAAGCTGAAAAAAGTTATTAGGTCTGTAAGTCTAAGTTTAATTTAAAGAAAGTCCCATAAAAAGACAAATCTTTTTTGTGTGCATAATAATAAATCTTATAAAGAAGAGGACAAGAATAACAAAAATTATTTGGCGTTAAAATTTCAAAGTTAAAAAACAAAAAAATATTTAGAGACAGCTTTCAACATGTATATTGAAACTAGAATTTTCGTCAAGATATTCGATGAAAGAATTTCCGACAAGTGTACTCAGATGATGACAGTATTTTCATCAAACTTCGGTGTTTGATGAAATACTGTTGGGGGAACTGATTGATAATAATTTAAATGAAGTGGGTGGCTCCATGTGTTGCAGGAAATGTCAATAAAATTCCATTTCAATTTATTTTCATTAACCGAATGCGTATCAGTGTTATGTTTAATCAAGAACAACATACTAACAGCAACTCAAGTTTAAAGAGTAAATACAGTTGAAATAAATTTACCTTGCCTCGATGAGATTCGAACCGATACCACTGAAAATTCGAGTTTTGTGAGCCACCACGTTACCTACTCGGCCATGAAGCGTTAAAATATAATGAAAAAGTTTTGTGTATATATATACTAGCTGAGATAATGAGAAAGTTTTGTATATATACCGTATATACTAGCTGAGATACCCGGCGTTGCCCGGGATAAATTTCACATTAGATCCCAAGTTTAAATAAAATAAATTTTAAGACAAAAGGCTGAATTTGATTAAAATGATTTATCTTAATTCTTCACCCCATAAGAGGTTCCCGCCGTGCCAAATTTGGTAGCTCTAGGTCAAACGGTTTGAAGTCATCCTAAAAAATAATTATATGTGAAGCTCAAGATTTTCATGACTGTGTCCTAAAAAATAATTATATGTGAGCTCAAGATTTTCATGACTGTGTTCTTTTCTATAGTTTTATTGACCAAATAATCAAAATTTTCACGGCTGCGTTCTTTTCTGTAGTTTAATCGCGTTTACCCCCATTACCCCACCCCTCTACTCCATTACCCTCCCACCCCCTCCCCCATTACCCCCCCATACAAAAGTAAAAACGTCATTACCCCCATTACCCCCAGGTTCCCGTGCCAAATTTGGTAGCTCTAGGTCAAACGGTTTGCGCTTGCATAAAGGACAAACAAACAGACAGGCGAAAATATATAATACTAGCTGAGGTATCCGGCGTTGCCTGGGATAAATTTCACATTGCTGTTGCATGTCGTTCACGGTCAGCTTCAAGGCGTGATTGTCTTTCTTGGGGTGTTTCTCTTGCTCTGGTAGCTGCTACACTTTCTCGGACAACTTCAAGCCGTGAATGTCTTTCTTACAGTGTTTCTCTTGCTCTGGTAGCTGCTACACTTTCTCGGACAGCTTCAAGACGTGATTGTCTTTCTTGGAGGTTTTCTCTTGCTCTGGCTGTTGCATGTCGTTCACGGTTAACTTCAAGGCGTGATTGTCTTTCTTGTGAGCTTTCCTGCTTCCGGGCTTCTTTATTTTTCTGGCTGCTGATGTAGATCTGCCCAACCTTGCCCGTTTCTTTGGTGGCATGGTAAAGTTGTTGGGATTTTCAAAAACTGCAAAAAAAAACATTGCCACATTAACTTCCTGTAACTATTCGCACAAACAGACAAACAGACAGGCTGACCGACTCTGTGTTGACATTCTTCATCCCATAAACGGTTCCCGTACCAAATTTGGTAGCTCTAGGTCAAACGGTTTGAAGTCGTCCTAAAAAATAATTATATGTGAAGCTCAAGATTTTCATGACTGTTCTTTTCTATAGTTGACCAAATAATTAGTCATAAAAATGTTAAGATTCAGAAATCTTGACACAATGTGAAGCTCAAAATTTTCACGGCTGCGTTCTTTTCTGTAGTTTAATCGCGGTGCTGGGGCCTTTGGGCCCAGTAATTTTAATTATTTAATTTATTAACATTCTTCATCCCATAAGAGGTTCCCGTGCCAAATTTGGTAGCTCTAGGTCAAACGGTTTGCGCTTGCATAAAGGATAGACAAACAGACAGGCGAAAATATAATATAATAATATATATATACTAGGTGAGGTACCCGGCGTTGCCCGGGTTAATTGAATGCCCGATTAGATCAACTGAATGCCCCCAAAACCCCCTCACCCCCCTTTATGCAACTTGGGGGCTAACCCCCTCCCCCATTACCCCCACCCCTCCCCATTACCCCACCCCTCCCCCATTATCCTCACCCCTCCCCATTACCCCCACCCAGTGTTGGGCACTAAAGCGTTAATCCGATAACAGTTAATTAACGAAGTTAACTTTTTTTAACGGACTATTAACGGAAGTTAATTTCCATTTATCGTTATCGGACCAGTTACCTTCCGATAACTCGATATTTAGTCTGTTAAAGTCCGTTAACACGTTAACTGCGAGGAGTCATTCACGGAAGATCACCGCTCCGCGAATGAATTCAAACCGCCATAACTTCAGTCTGCCAATTCCGTCCTCTGCCGCAGTGGAACGGCTCTTCTCTCTCGGCAAGGACATCCTGAGGCCCAAGAGGTCAAGACTGGCAGTTGGGCCTAACTTTGAGAAGTTGGTCTTTCTGAAGGGCAACCAGCACATTGTGTCATAGTCTTTAATAAATGTGCCTAAAATTTAATTTTACCTTTCAGTTCCCGCCATAATAATTCTCTGGTAAATTAAAATTTAGTTAATGGTTAGTGGTTACAAGGGTTTCAAAACATGTAATCAGTACATTTTTTATTAAAAATAAAAAAAAAAAGTTATTAAGCAAAAAAGTTGCAAAACTTGATAAAAATACAGTTAAATACCTATTTATTGTTGGATTTTGCATAAATAAACATTTTCTATGGGTTTTAAAGCTTTTTTCCTTGATTTTTTTAAATGTTAGTAAAGAAATAGTTATCGTTAACAGATTATCGTTAACTTCCGTTAAGTTTGTAGTAAAATTACCGGATTATCGTTATCGGAGTTAAAAATTGGGGTTAACGGATTATCGTTATCGAAGTTAACTTTTTGGTTAACGGTGCCCACCACTGCCCCCACCCCTCTCCCCTACCCCCACCCTTCCACCATTACTGCCCGGGATAAATTTCACAAACAGACAAACAGATAGGCTAAACTACAGAAAAGAACGCAGCCGTGAAAATTTTGAGCTTCACATTGTGTCAAGATTTCTGAATCTGATCAGATATCCCCCAAAACCCCCCTGACCAAATAATTGAACTCCCAATTACTGTCGGTTCAATTATTTGGTCAATAAAACTATAGAAAAGAACACAGTCGTGAAAATCTTGAGCTTCACACTGCCGCCCGTAATACAAACAGACAAACAGACAGGCTGACCGACTCTGTGTTGACATTCTTCATCCCATAAGAGGTTCCCGTGCCAAATTTGGTAGCTCTAGGTTAAACGGTTTGCGCTTGCATAAAGGACAGACAGACAGACAGAAAGGCGAAAATATATAAAATATAATATATATTATAATACCTTTTGGCATTGGTTTCAGTATATATATATGTTATAATATGTATACTCTCTCTCTCCCCCTATATATATATATATATATATATATATACTAAAATGAAAGGTGAATCATCAAGAATCCGTCATGAGTCACTAATTTCTAGACTCAGTGTATTAGAGTGACATGTGATAACTGAATCTACAAAACAAATGAAAGCGCATAGCGAGTTTTCTTTCTAAGAGTTGCCACAAAATGTCTTTGATTTTAACTTTGAATTTTTAACACCAAATTCCTTTTGTGTTATTCTTCTCTTGTTCTTTTTAAGGTTTATTAGTATGCACACAAAAAAGGTTTGCCTTTTTGCAGGATGCATTTTTTAGACTTGTCTATGATTTTTGTAGGCAACTCCTTTTTGTGTTAAACAAAAATTTTGCACAAAATCAGCGCTCATCCTACCCTTGAACAAAAGTTAAGCCAGTGAAAACTTAACATTTACTTTTAGCTCACGAACCACTTACATTTTGAGTGCAGCTTCACAAATTTGGTTTCACTGGATTTGGATGTAAAGCTCAAAATTTTTATAGCTGTGGTATTTTTGTAAATTTATGAACTCGCTTGCTTTTCCTCGACTTCACAAAAGAGTATAAAATTTTGTACAATCGTGGTCTGAGTAGATGAACAAAATTATTTATTTTTACCACAAACAACACAAATTGTAAAATAGCAGAAATTTTGATTTGTGTGGTACCGATAAGAGGCGTGACGCTGGGCGGAGCTTAGAACTCTCGACGAAAAAGCTCCGCCCCAGCGGAGGACGATTTAAAATATGTTTGATATGTTTTTACCACATATAAAAAATAACTTACTGAGACTATACCATATGTCCCACAAAAAAGTACACCCAACTTTAGATTGTACTAACTCCTCCAAAAATTGAGATATTTTGGATCTGTTTGTTTGATTTAATATAGCAAATTATTCTTTGTTAACGTTCAAATTTATTCATGTTTAAATGATTTAGTGTTCAAGCATCTGCTTTTAACTGAAGGGTACAGCAAAATGGGTTGCGCGGTATGATCATTTCTCCCAGCCAGATAGCTCCTCTTGCTTTAACCAATGCGCTAGTTTTTACGTCGAAGGATATTGCAAATATGAAAATAAAAACCCACTCTAATAGACAGAGTTTATTTCCACCACAGTTTCGACGCCCACTGGCATCCTCCTCGGGTGGATACAGAAACACGAATGAACCAAAACAAGAGGGAAAAACAGTCCAGGGACCGACCGTTAAGAAATTCGCACCTAGGTTAGATCCCATTCTCCCGACACCGGAAGGGCATTTTCATTAAGTACATTCGCGCAAATTTAAAACTATCTTCCTCTTCTAAACATACAGATTCTATTATATTTTTTTACGTAATTATTACATTTATTATTAAATTTATTACATTTCATATTGCATAATTATTTATTACAGAAATTATAAATTTATTATTACATTGGTTATTACATTATTGTTTATTATACAGAACTTATAAACCGAAAAACGAATGAAAAAAGCCGATTAGGAAACAATCCAGAAACCAATGAGAAATTCGCACCTAGGTTAGATACCGTTCTCCCGACACTGGAAGGGCATTTTATTACAGGGTCCGCTTATAAGTACATTCCCACAAATTAAAACTATCTTCTTGTTCTATACATACAGATTCTAATATTTTGACATAATTACTGCATTTATTATTACATTTACATTTTTTAACATTTATTATTATTACCTTTACCCTAATTATTAAATTTATAATATTACCTTTATTATTACATCTGTTGCATTTATATTTATTTCCACATTTATTACTTCCATTATTACATTTACTAAAGGCGAGTAAGGAAACATTCCGATCCAGAGACATTTAAGAAATTCACACTTAGGTTCGAACACGTTCCCACTACTCCGTAAGGGATTTTTTGACCAAGAATCTCATTAAAGGGTCTAACTTATAAGTACCTTCGCACAAATTAAAATTATCTACTTTTTCTATACACACAGATTCTATTATTTTTCTTTTGACATAATTATTACATTTATGAAGTACCTTACTTGATTCCCAATCTATAGCATGATTATTTTGGCTGGCGTGATAAAAACTGGCATTATTAGTATTACAACTTCTGAAGGCATATTTGTGTTCTTTAATACGGGTTTCAATATTTCTTCCAGTTTCTCCCACGTATACTAAATCACAACTTTTACAGGGAATGCTGTAGACTCAGGCTTGTTCCTCTTTTGCCACGTTATTCCTAACCAATTTACTTTTCACGGTAGACGAATGTTTGAACGCCAAAGCAAACTTAAAATCTTTCGTCAACGGTTTTACTCTTTCTAAGCCGGCAATGTAAGGTAAACTCACACATTGTTTTTGGTTAACTGAAGGTTCCCGAGGGGCATAAAAAGATTTTCTGGCTTTAAAATACGCCTTTCTGATAAACCAATCGGGATATTTTAAATCCTTAAAAATGTTCCAAATCTTTGAATTTTCCGGGTCCAGCAAATGTGGGCTACAAATCCTGAGTGCTCTTAGAAACATGGAAGAAATAATTGAGCTTTTAACCCCTTCATCATGATATGAAAAATAATGAATGTACGAATTACAATGAGTAGGTTTTCTATAAACCGTGAAATTGGGCTTTCCGCTTTCGTTAATGACCAAAACATCTAGAAAAGGTAATTGTTTGTCGTTCTCCCATTCATATTTAAATTTAATAGAGGGAACAAGATTATTTAATGACTGAAAGAAAGTGTCAAAGTTGTTCCAGTGGTCAGGCCAAAATGAGAAAATATCATCTACATAACGAAACCAAATTAGATTCCTGGGACATGTAGATGATATTTTCTCATTTTGGCCTGACCACTGGAACAACTTTGACACTTTCTTTCAGTCATTAAATAATCTTGTTCCCTCTATTAAATTAAATATGAATGAATGGAGAACGACAAACAATTACCTTTTCTGGATGTTTTGGTCATTAACGAAAGCGGAAAGCCCAATTTCACGGTCTATAGAAAACCTACTCATTGTAATTCGTACATTCATTATTTTTCATATCATGATGAAGGGGTTAAAAGCTCAATTATTTCTTCCATGTTTCTAAGAGCACTCAGGATTTTGTAGCCCACATTTGCTGGACCCGGGAAAATTCAAAGATTTGGAACATTTTTAAGGATTTAAAATATCCCGAGTGGTTTATCAGAAAGGCGTATTTTAAAGCCAGAAAATCTTTTTATGCCCCTCGGGAACCTTCAGTTAACCAAAAACAATATGTGAGTTTGCCTTACATTGCCGGCTTAGAAAGAGTAAAACCGTTGACGAAAGATTTTAAGTTTGCTTTGGCGTTCAAATATTCGTCTACCGTGAAAAGTAAATTGGTTAGGAATAACGTGGCAAAAGAGGAACAAGCCTGTGTCTACAGCATTCCCTGTAAAAGTTGTGATTTAGTATACGTGGGAGAAACTGGAAGAAATATTGAAACCCGTATTAAAGAACACAAATATGCCTTCAGAAGTTGTAATACTAATAATGCCAGTTTTTATCACGCCAGCCAAAATAATCATGCTATAGATTGGGAATCAAGTAAGGTACTTTATAAATGTAATAATTATATCAAAAGAAAAATAATAGAATCTGTGTGTATAGAAAAAGTAGATAATTTTAATTTGTGCGAAGGTACTTATAAGTTAGACCCTTTAATGAGATTCTTGGTCAAAAAATCCCTTACGGAGTAGTGGGAACGTGTTCGAACCTAAGTGTGAATTTCTTAAATGTCTCTGGATTGGAATGTTTCCTTACTCGCCTTTAGTAAATGTAATAATGGAAGTAATAAATGTGGAAATAAATATAAATGCAACAGATGTAATAATAAAGGTAATATTATAAATTTAATAATTAGGGTAAAGGTAATAATAATAAATGTTAAAAAATGTAAATGTAATAATAAATGCAGTAATTATGTCAAAATATTAGAATCTGTATGTATAGAACAAGAAGATAGTTTTAATTTGTGGGAATGTACTTATAAGCGGACCCTGTAATAAAATGCCCTTCCAGTGTCGGGAGAACGGTATCTAACCTAGGTGCGAATTTCTCATTGGTTTCTGGATGTTTCCTAATCGGCTTTTTTCATTCGTTTTTCGGTTTATAAGTTCTGTATAATAAACAATAATGTAATAACCAATGTAATAATAAATTTATAATTTCTGTAATAAATAATTATGCAATATGAAATGTAATAAATTTAATAATAAATGTAATAATTATGTAAAAAAATATAATAGAATCTGTATGTTTAGAAGAGGAAGATAGTTTTAAATTTGCGCGAATGTACTTAATGAAAATGCCCTTCCGGTGTCGGGAGAATGGGATCTAACCTAGGTGCGAATTTCTTAACGGTCGGTCCCTGGACTGTTTTTCCCTCTTGTTTTGGTTCATTCGTGTTTCTGTATCCACCCGAAAAGGATGCCAGTGGGCGTCGAAACTGTCGTGGAAATAAACTCTGTCTATTATAGTGGGTTTTTATTTTCATATTTTGACCTTCACGTAGAAAAAAGTGAAGTTTTTTGCATTGATATTGCAAATATTTTTTTTTAAATAATTCGAACTTTTGTATCTAAGATACGAGTCATACATATAAATGAAGAATCTGAATTACTAAATTTATAAATAACTTTGAAACCCTTATCATGCAGTTTACACGAAGGCAGCGCGTTCTCATGGTCACAACTTATCTGCAAACTAAAAGCTTAAAACAAGTTCAGAATACCTTCGAACTGCAATTTCCCGATAGAGCTTCTCCAACTAAACATACAATTTTGAAGAATGTTCGGAAATACAAAGAAGAAGGAACGGTCCTCAATTTGAACAAAGGACGTTCAGGCCATCCGAAGACGGCAAGAACAGACGAGAACATTCAGCATGTTCGGCATTTATTATCAAGTCAGGGCTTCTGGGAGGCCATTCAATGTCATGGCCTGTAGCAATTACTCTTTGGTGGAAGACTTCCTGCAAGCGTTCCTTCACAATAACTCTCCTGTGAGCAGGAGCTCCGTCTTGCACCCACCAAATACGATTAAATCGGTTTCCATAAGTAATACGTATTTGTGGAAGGATTTCTCGGTCTATCATTTCTAGGTAAGCTTCACCATTTAGATTACCATCGTAAAAGACCGGGCCAATTAACGCTCCATTACCGCACAGTCCTACCCAGAGAGACAGTTTTTGTCTAGAGTTATTCTTTTCGTAGATATGATTGTCAGGTGGATGATTTTTTGGTGCATACTGACGGCAGATTTGTCTGTTCACTAGACCATTCATAAAAAAGGCCGCCTCATCTCCAACCACTAATTGTTCCGTGAATCTTTCTGGTTTTTCAAGAAACCACTGGGAAAATCTTAGGCGGCGAGGTAGATCTCCTTCAATGAGTTGATGTCGAATTTCCATTCTGTATGGTACAAATTCAAATCCTCACGAACTATTCGATGAAATGACATGCGTGAGAGTTCTGTACCATTTCGCCTGGTGGACACTTTTGGATGTCTCTCACTTGACCCCGTGTGATTACTTTTTATGGGGTCATTTGAAAAATAGAGTATTTGCATCACAACCTATCAATTTAGATGATTTGAGGACTCGCATCACAGCTGAAATCAACTTGTTAAAAGACAATCCAGATCTTATCAAAAGAGTGATGGGGAAGATGAGAGCTCGACTCCAGATTTGTATCGATAGGAATGGCGGTCATGTTGAAAGAAAACGAAACTAAGCATAACTTTTGCAATAAGGAATAAAGAAAAATCTGCTTTGTATCTTATTAAAATTATGTTAAAGTACCTATTATTATGTATTTATCTTTTCATTACATTGATAGCACACACATTATTTTTTCAATGACCAATTTTGCGCAATCCATTTTGTTGTACCCTTCAGTTAAAAGCAGATGCTTAAACACTAAATCGTTTAAACATGAATAAATTTGAACGTTAACAAAGAATAATTTGCTATATTAAATCAAACAAACAGATCCAAAATATCTCAATTTTTGGAGGAGTTAGTACAATCTAAAGTTGGGTGTACTTTTTTGTGGGACATATGGTATATAGTTTTTTTTCCAGCACATAAACACACACTATATATATATATATATATATATATATATATATATATATATATATCGTTAACCGTTTAAGTTCCGTGTGTTGGTCTTTCTTCACACGAAGGTCAAGCTGGTGGCCCCGCCTCTAGGCCTGGCTTGGTGGAGGAACGAGTTGCTCTCTTGCGCTCTCCACCGCACATAGCCAGGTACACTCGGCTCATCTGGTACCGTCCTGAGCCAGGCATCTACTCTTCTCTTTAAGTCTTCAACTTTGACCCCTGTAACGTGTCTGAGGTCCTTTGGAAGCTGGTTAAAGAGTCTTGGCCCCCTGACAACCAAGCTATTTTCCTTCAGTGTTGAGGAGGGCCCTTGTCGGGCCTTTAATTTGGGAACACTACACATTCTGCTTTTCCTATTTTCCAGCGTTGTTTGGATGGTAATTGGGTTTAGTTTGAGGTTTGGTACCAGTTTTTCGATCATTTTCCATATGTAGATATGGTGTACCTCTCTCTTCTTCTTTCCAGGGAGTACAGATTCAGTTTACGTAGTCTTTCCCAGTAGTTGAGTTCTTTGCAGCCATCAGTCTTGGCTGTGAAATGTCTCTGAATATCTTCCACTTTATTATTTTCTTCCTTTTCATATGGGGACGTCAAAAATGAGCAGTGTTCAAGTTTTGGTATGATCAGTGTCTTGTCCCTCCTTTTGAACGTTCTTAGTACCTATCCCACTACTCTTTTTGCTTTGTTTATCGCTATCTGATTTTGTGTCTCGAATTTGGCATCATCGGTCATTATTACCTCCAAGTCGACCGCTTTCGTGCTTCTCTGAATTTCCTGTCTATCTGGAGCGTAATATGCAGTCTGTTTAAGTTTCTCATTTCTACCATATCTCAAGAGCTGAAATTTCTCGGTGTTAAATGTCATGTTGTTGTCTTCTGATCATTTGTATATTTTGTTTGTGTCCCTCTGCAAGGCCTCCACCTCATTCGCATCGCTGATTTTTCTGCTGATCTTTGTATCGTCCGCAAAGGATGTTACAATACTGTTGCTGTTTACTCCACTGTCTATGTCTGTTAGCATGATAATGAACAGGAGTGGGACCAGTACTGTACCTTGTGGTATTGAGCTGCGTACTCCTGATTTTGATGATGATATACCTTGAATTTTGACGACCTGTAGACGTTCTCTGAGGACATTGTAGATCCATTTACCAACTTTGCCTGTTATTCCCATATGTTTCATTTCATATGCTATTATACCATGATCGCATTTGTCGAAAGCTTTAACAAAATCCGTGTATATGACATTATAGTTTTTATTATCTTCAAGTGCATCTAGGATATTGTTATAGTGCGCTATAAGTTGTAATAGGCATGATCTTCCTGATCCGATCCGAATCCTTGCTGATTTTCGTTGAATCTTTCCAATATCTTCAAGAAGTCATAGATTTTCTCTGTGACTATTCTTTCAAATATTTTGGTGAGGTGTGACGTCATTGACACTGGTCTATAGTTCTTTGCTTGAGATCTATCCCCTTTTTTTATATAGGGACAATGTTCGCTCTTTTCAAGATGCTCGGTATATCCCCAGTGTCTAGGGATCTTCTCCATATCCAGTATAAAGGTGTAGCTATTTCATTTTTACAGTTTTCAATCAATAGTGCGTTCCATTTGTCCGGGCCGGCAGCTGAATGTGATTTCATTTGTCCTATAGCTCTCGCTACATCTTCTGGGGGTAAAAATCAAAGTCTGTTACACATTCTCCTTGCAATTTCTCCTCGAAGAATGCATCTATGTCAGGTATCACTTTGTCACTTTTTGGGGTACTGAAGACCGATTCATACTGGGCTCTCAATGTTTCAGATATTTCTTTTAGGTCGTCTGTTAGTTTATTATTTCCTTTCCTTAAGGGCCCGATAGTGGCGCACGTTTTTGCTTTCCTTTTCGCATAGCTATAGAAGTATTTTGGATTTTCCTTTATTGCTTCTACCGCCTTTTCCCCTTCCCTCTCTGTATGGCCCTTAATCAGGGTTTGTATTTCCCTATAGATACTCCCCAGTTTTTCCCGTATTACTTTCCTCGCATTGTTGTCTCCGCAATTAGCTAACTTTGCCGCTATTCTCTTTCTTTTGGGGAATATTCTTCTCTTTTGCCTCTCTAGCCAGTTCCTCTTTCCTTTTGGCTGTGCTTTCGGTGCATATTTGCTAAAATTCTCAGCGTCTTTTCTTCCAAGGTTGTTAGCATTTCCTCAGTTGTTTTATTCTCTAAAACTGTTCTCCACTCTATTTGGGCCATGTGTGATTTGATTTCTTCCCAATTTATGGTTTTGGAGTTTAAGTTAGAAGCCCCAAATTTTCTTCTTCCTTCAGTATGTGTAGTCTTTTAATGTTAGGGGGTCATTCAAAAACCACGTGGTCCTTTTTCGGGTGGTTTTCAAACCCGCTCCCCCCTTGTGGTCATTTGTGGCCAATGATTTAAACCCCCCTCCAAAACCACGTGGTTTTCTGATGTCACCCTCACCCCTTCTTAATCTTATGTAAAATGTAAGGTGCCATATTAGATTTCTTATATTAGTGAGAGATAATGAGATAAATGAACAATTAAAAGGCATATCTTCTAAATAAACTGTATTAATTGTTTGTTTCTTTAATTGAAAATAATGTTTGTTTCTTTAATTGAAAATAATATCTTGACTAAAAAGTGTAATTTTGAATGTTCATAAAATTATTTATTGGGGCATACATATTGGATACATATTAACATAGTGGATGCATATATATTAATTGGAACATACATTGTTGCGTATTTATATTTCTTCCCAAGGCTGTACACTTTGGTCCTCTGGGATTATAGGATTATAGGATATTTTAATGCTTAGTATTGGCCACGTGGTTAAACATCAAGACCCCCTCCCCCCATGTGGCCCTTGCTGGTCAAATAACGAACCCCACCCCTTTAAGGACCACGTGGTTTTTTTTTAATGGCTCCTTATCGCCATATTTGTTCATATCTTGATTATGTTGTGGTCTGAGATAATAGTTGGGGTTATTTTTATATCAGCAATCAGGTTCGTGTTATTCGTGAATACCTGATCTAGGCAGTTATTTTTTCTGGTATTTTCTGTTATCTCCTGTGTCAGCATAAATTCGTTTCTGAGAGCCATCAGCATTCTTGCTTGCTCCTGGTCCTCTCTTGTGCCCCCCTTATCTTGTTGTATAAATATATTTCTACCCACCTTTTTGTATTTTATAAATGGGAAATTAAAATAGGGAATGGAGAGTTTACGGACTTTATTAGGGTTCTGATGTCATTAATGGCATCCGAAAATTTTTCAGTTTGAGAGTTTGGAGGTCTATAGATGACTATCAGTACCACGTTTAGTTTCTATATTTTCACTGCAAGGGTTTCCACGAAACTGTTGGATTTACTTATTACCGTCTCTGTCATATGACTCTCAGGTATATAAATAGCACAGCCATCTTTACGTCTCGCTGTTCTATCCGCTCTTAGTAAGTTGAATCCATCGATATGCAATTCTTTCTTATCGATACAGTATTCGCAGTTATCACAGTTTCCTTAGCAATCTTTAAGATGTGTTTCTGTGAGGCATGCGATGTCCGCCCTTGTTTCGTCCATAAATCCTTTCAGGTATGAAACTTTGTTTAGTGAGTTGTTTGGTTTTATTCCTTGAATATTTGCAGGACAATGTTTATGTTCTTTGTTTTGCGTTGCCCCTTGTGCATTTTAAGTTCTTTGTCCTTTGATATCGCGTGTTTTGTAGCCTTGTGGTCCTCCGAGATGGATCCGTTCCGCCTACCTGTTCTGGTAGCTTCTTACACGAAGCGGTCCGGCTCGAGGTTCCCAGCTGTGTCAGCTGCATGTGCTGTATAAGACTTAGCAGCCGTATTGTCCGAGATGTTGAAAAAATTTTGTTTGCTATTTGTGTTCAAAGAGTTTTGTTTGCTATTTGTGCACAGATTTTTTTCTCACATTCCTCCTGTTGTCATTTGAAACTTGTCCTTTGTCCTTTGAACTTCTCGGGAAATGATGGTAGTAGCATTTTCTCCCGTACTGACAGGTTCCATATGTTGCGTAGGTCTTGCAAATGTCCGGATGGTAAAATTTGCAGTTTCCACCGAATTTGCAGTGACCATTATTGTAGTAGTAGTTGCACAAGGGAGGGTGTTCGTATATACATTGTCCTCCCTTATATCTGCAAATTCCTTTCATATAATATTTACATATAGTTTCTTCCCCATTTTTACTTGGGGCCTTTGTTTTTGGTGTTTTCAGTTTGATTTCTTTATTGTATACTTGTTTTTTCCTATTGCTGCTAATGTCCTTTGTTTGAAATCTTTGGATTTGGTTTTGTGCCTCTGTTTCCTCTGTTAGTGCTTCTTTTATTTCTGCTTCCCGTTTACTCACTTTTTCTGGTTTTTTTCTATTTATTTTTCACAGTTTCCTCTTGTACTATCTTCATTTCTTCTATTTTTTTCTCTGTTCGCTATTCATAAATTCGTCTTTTGCCTTTTCCTCATAGTCTCGTTCTGCTTTAAAGGACGTAAACGAGTTTATTTCGATTATGCAGCTTTTGCAGAAGAACTTGATTCCGTTCAATTGTTTAGCGCCTGTTATAAGAGATTTCTTCGTCGCTCCATCTCAGGCATTGAAATTCGACTAAGGACTGGCAAAGGTCGCAGCGGATTGTCTTTGATTCATCTGTTTCTTTTTTACAGTATCCACAGGGTTGTATGAATTTATTTGCCATTGCCATATTTCTAATGGTATGTAAATGATTGTGCACGAAATATTGATTCAAAAGGGTAATTAATTAAGTGAGGTACTTGATTTGACTTTAGAAATGAGGGAGGGAAAGTTTTTCCGTTATTCCGGGGACTGGTGGATAGGGGATGTGGCACGCTGTAGATTCTCACTGATTGGTGCTCAGAAGTGTACCGCGTGAGATAACAGGGATATTGCCTTTCGATGGACAGCTAAATTTTATCGGAGAGAAAACACTCGTAAAAAACACTGTATAGATTAAGTTGCTTTGATTTTATTTGCTTTATTTTAACATACGCCGCTATTTCACCACTTAAAGAGAAATATGACTGTGTACACTGAATATTCACTTAAAAATTGGCACTGCTTAAAAAGGATTAACTGCAGGACTTTTATTGTAATATCACTTTTATTCGGACTTCAAACGAAGCACGTGTAACCGTCACACTGGGCAAAAATAATAAAAAATAATAAATAAATATATATATATATATATATATATATATATATATATATATATATATATATATATAGTGTGTGTGTGTGTGTGTGTGCGCGCGCGTGCACGTAGGCAACTGGGCATAAGTGAGGACGAGTGTATGATAAGTCATAGATGGGAGAATTTTCTTGTGAGGTAACACTTTTGGCACGTTGGAAAGTTGAAAACTCTATTTAATAAATTTAGAAACATTTTTACTGTCGTTAAAAAGATGTGTTAGTCCTAGTTAGGTTGGGTGACGCTAGGTTAGGTTAGTTAAAGTTTGAGTAGGTTGGGTTAGCTTAACTTAGCTAGTACCTCACTATTTAATGATTTAAAAGGAACCACGCTTTGAGCCCTCAACTGCGTCCGAAAAACTTATCATGCCCTTCTCGGTTCGATGGGACTAAGGTTAGGTTAGATTAGATTTGGTTAATTAATTATCTATTTAGATATATGGATTTAAAAAAAGTCAGTACCTTGCTTATGTGGAGATGCGTTTAAACCGTGTATGTGTAGGTGGGTGTTTTATTAGAGGAACCCATTAAAAATGTCGAAACGTTCTACACAATGAACTTGTCATGGTGAAGATTTCCAAAACATGAAATCCAACCATGCATGACTCATTGTTAAACTTCAGAAGACTGTGAAATATGTGTACTATTCAGTTTTATACAGTACAAAATCAGAATAACACTTTAACATGGTTAGGCAGACTGCCTGTCAGAAGCTACATTCAACATATTCTCTTTCCAGGAAAGGAACACATTTTCATTGTGAAGTGTTACATGAAGTATATATAAGTCGTATGAAAAGTGCCAGAGTTGCCACTTATTCCGTAGTTCACAAAAGTGTTCCACGTCCCCTTACAATACTTCTTTGACGGGAATTTACATCTTCATTATTTTAGTTCACATGAAAAGACTGTCATATGCATGTACTGAGTGCTTTTTTTCTGGAAAATAAGATACCGGAACTCTCATATACTCGTATATATATAATACACACATACACACACATACACACACACACACTCGTGTGTGTGTGTATATATATATATATATATATATATATATATATACGCACACACTCGTGTATATATACAATAAATGAACGCATTGTGCGGTTATGGCAAGTGAACAATTAAAGGTGCGGTAAAAACCGAACAGAGTTGTAAATGAAAGATGAAATCGTTAAGTTGGAGATTGGTTAGGTGTTGAGTGAGGCGATACGCTAGGCCTTTAAGAGAACGTAGGTCAGAATTAACGGAAAAGAATGATTTTGTTTATTTTTGTTGTCACTTCATTTTGTACAAGTAAGTAAGGTTTGTTCAACTAAAGCGCTTGTCAAACATGGTGTGCCACGGGGCTTAGTTCTGGATCCACTGTGAATTTTATTCAGGGTGTTTCAGGTCGACCCTAGAAATACCAAAATACCAAAATATCAAATACCAAGTTTTGTAATATTTGATATTTTGGTATTTTGGTATTTCTAGGGTCGACCTGAAACACCCTGTATACAATATAAATGACCTTCAACGTTCATTTGATACATTTAACTTTATAATGTTTGTAGATGATACAACTGTGTCTTTTTCTTGCAAAGATGTTATTTTAGCGAAGAATATATTTAAATCAGAATTTATCAGTGTAATGAAATGGTTGTCCACCAATAAACTCTTCGTAAATACCAGTAAAACAAATTTCATGAGTTTTACTAATAAAAGAAATGTGTATCTTGCTGAACTTAATGTTGATGAAATCGCTGTAGAGGAATGTAATGTAACAAAATTTCTTGGTGTAATGCAAAGTAAATTTGGAACGGAGTGATCATGTAAATTATATCTCGAAAAAGATTTCAAGGAGCGTTCCTATAAGTTTAAACTTAGAAATGTAGTCCCTAAACAGGTTTTATTAACTCTTTATCATACTCTTGTTCTTCCTTATATAACGTACTGCACCCTTGTTTGGGTGAACTCCAGTGTAGTAGTATGGGCGCGTTTGGGGAGAGGAAGTTGGGGTGCTCTGAAATCCTGCCCCTGAAGGGGCCCCCCTGAAGGCATAGCCTTCTGTATGAGGGGGCCCCCTTACTTAAGTTCTTAGCCCATTTATGGGGTCTCACCGTCCTTAATGAAGTCCTGCCCCTGAAGGGGCCCCCTGAAGGCATAGCCTTCTGTATGAGGGGGGCCCCCTTACTTAAGTTCTTAGCCCATTTATGGGGTCTCACCGTCCTTAATGAAGTCCTGCCCCTGAAGGGGCCCCCTGAAGGCATAGCCTTCTGTATGAGGGGGGCCCCCTTACTTAAGTTCTTAGCCCATTTATGGGGTCTCACCGTCCTTAATGAAGGGCATTTGCCCCTTGAGGGACCCTTTCAGGGCCCCCATCCTCCTTGGGGGGCACCTTCATTCAAAAAAATTTAAGAAAGGATTGAGCCTCGCCTTCCTCCTTCAAAAAAGTTCTTTCATGAGGCAAACAAGAACAAACACGAAAAAACATACATACATTCAAGTACTTTCCGTTCAGGCAAGTTAGAAGACATTACAAATGGAAACGAATGAAAAGTTTTAATAGGACTAACGAGATTGCATATTAACATCCAATTTTCAAATGTTAACAAATTGCGAACAATACATAAATGAAAATCAGAGTGATCATATTTTAAACCTAATACAAGTTCTTTGTTTAACATCTGTATTATGAAAAATAAAACTAATATTGATTATTATAATTTAATAAATTAATTTCTCTCTTTTTTAAGGGAAACTGCTTATTTTCAAACGAGATGACCTTCAAATACAATATATACTTATAGTACATGCATACTTGTTGATTTACTTTTAAGCATGTAGTTTTCTGTTATTTACACCGATATATACCATCACATTCACTTTCACATGCTATCTTCTGGTATATGAATTAATAATTTTACCGTTCATCAAATTTCGTTATAAATTGCATGTGTTAATAAGAACCAAGTTGCCTAACGCGGCTATGAAACTGAAGCAGCAATTCTGTTATCCTCCTCTAAACATCCGCTTAAATATTATTACTAATATTGATTTATTGTTATTATTAATATATATATGTACACGTATTAAGAGTATTTAAATTAAATATATTGACTTCAATTCCCTTCGTAATAAAAGCATCTGACAACTCTAACCAATCTTGCTATATATTTCTCTCAGTATTTTTTTTCAGGTTAGTTGTTAAGCTTAACTTTCTTCTAAAGACTATTAGCTGCAACTAATCTTATTATTATTATTATTATTATCATATATATATATATATATATATATATAACATCCAAATAAGTAGGTTCGGGTAAAAATTTTCTTATTAGATGCAATTAAAGAAAACGGGATGTCAAATTTATGTGGGTTGTCATTTTTAAATAGATGCAGCGGGAAACAGGTACTGAAAGTTGAGAGATTTTTCATTAAGAACCTTTCTACTTGTAGTTATAGTTAGGACTATTCACATTACTTTAATTATCATTTCTCTAATTTAACGGCTGTTCACAATTCCTCATAATTCTCATAATAAACGTATTTGTTTTCACACCAGTCAGGCCACTGTTTACATCAATCACACAGAATGTTCATGCTTATTGTTTTTGTCATTAGCTGTACCAATCATGTCTTTACAGAACTGAAGCCTACCGTTATACAACGTTTAAAATCTTATAATTTAATACTTTATGATATCAGATCTCGTATAAAAACATCATTATCTGTACAAATGGCCACAAAAATACTTTCAATCATAATAATGTACCCATAGAACGCACCATACGCTTTTCACTTGTATTAAAAACGTAAAAGTATCATCATGCGATCTTAGTTTCCGCAATGACGTGAGCCCTAACATTTAATTTAAAATTATTTAAGAGATCATTCGAGGGAACTGTACATTGATCTCATTAGAACTTCTGACTCATAATAACCCGCTATGCATATTTACAAGAGTCGAATTTAAATAAATAAATAAATAAAAATATAATATATATATATATATATATATATACTATATCCCTTACTACACACGCATGCATCTTACACACTACACAGTCTTTTCAAAAAAGGTGTAATTTCAATAGTTTCGGAGATTCGCGATTGGCCCCTCCTTCCTGCCTGCATCGTATATAGTACTGTTGGTTTACGTCGTCGTCGTCGGCCTAGGCAAGCTACGGCTTGGGACCGTAGCGCATCTATCCGGTATAGGTTAACCTGGATGATGTAGCCATAAGCACTGCCGCTAGTTAAGTGCCAACCAGTGATTATCTCACTAGCCGTATTGAGTCCGTTAGGCGAAACTGCGACAGTACCAAAGGTGGAAAATATAACCGTTGGATTTCTATTGTTTATTTGCAAAATGGACATGGTATTAGATTAAAATAAATATTTGAATATAAATAATTAACTGACAATTGTGATATATAATTAATTATGTTTACATACAATAAAATAATATAGTATACATAAAATTAGTATTAATGTGGTTCACAATTGAATTATAATGGGGTAACTAATTTAAAATGAATTTATACTATTCCGAAATTCAAGACGGTAAAATTAACATTTAACTTGAAACTAAAATAAGAGTATTCACTACACACTCCCCCACCAGAGAGGAAGTTCAAAGAGTTCCGAACGACACAGATTTCCGCTGGACCTTTTTGGTAGCTACATGTACCTCGCTTAAGGTTGATTCCAAAAACGCAGGCTTAAGACGATCGATAGAAACCTTGTCGACCTTGGAACCGCGCTGGATGAGAAATGATTTGCGCGTACGTCGGAGAACTTCATAGGGTCCGTCATATGGACATTGGAGAGGCCGTTTTGGGACAGGTACACGAACGAAAACGTGGGTGCAAGACTGGAGGGCTGGGGAAACAAAGATGTTCTGTTGGCTAGTCAATCGAGGGGGAACAGGCTGAAGGGACTGCATGTGAGAGGAAAGTGTTTGAGCGAATTCCGTAGGATCACATGACTTATCCCCTGCAGTGAAGTAGCCACCTGGTAGCCGCAGTGTTGTTCCATAGACTAGTTCAGCCGCTGTAGTCTTCAGATCACTCTTAAATGCAGAGCGAATACCAAGCAACACGAGTGGAAGCTTATCCATCCAATGGGAGTCTTCGTGACACATAAGGGATGACTTCAGCTGGCGATGGAAGCGTTCGACGAGGCCGTTAGCTTGCGGATGATACGCACAGGTATGCGCATGTACTGTACCCAACAAGCTGGTAAACTTCTTCCAAAGCGAAGACTCAAATTGGCGACCTTGGTCAGTGATGACTTTTGTCGGCAATCCAAATCTTGATACCCATCCATGAAGAAAGGCTCTTGCAACAGTGTCCGCTTGGATATCAGGAAGTGGGATGGCTTCAGGCCACCTGGAAAAGCGGTCGAGACAGGTGAGCAGATAACGTTGGCCTTGAATCACTGGAAGAGGGCCAACAATGTCTACATGAATTACCTCAAATCGCTGGGATGGGGGCGGAAATGCGTCAAAGGGGGACCTGGTGTGCCTTTGGACTTTGGCACGCTGGCAGGCAAGGCACGTTTTGGTCCAATGTTTGACATCCTTCCGCATCGAGGGCCAAACAAAGCGAGAGGTAACCAGGTGTTGCGAAGCACGGATACCAGGATGGGAGGGCTTATGAAGATCCGTGAAGACTGCTTGTCTGTGACATGGAGGGACATAAGGGCGAATAGCAGCTGTTGATACGTCGCAATAGAGGGGCACAGACAATCCTGGCATACTCATTTTCTTGAGGGAAAGTGAGTGAGTGGAGTCTTCTCTGAGCAGGTCTTGTAGTTCCATATCCTTATCTTGATCCTGTGCAATAGCATTCCACAGTGTAGAGCTGAGGGTAACAGAAGTAATCTCTATTCTTGAGAGTGCATCCGCTGGAGTGTTCAAGACACCTTTGATGTGGCGGATATCTGTGGTAAATTGCGAGATATAATCGAGTTGCCTGATGACTCTGGGAGAGTGGTTACAGCTGTTTTTATTGAAGACAGTGACCAAAGGTTTGTGGTCGGTAAAAACACAAAACTCTCGGCCTTCAAGGAAATGTTGAAAATGCTTCACGTTTAAGTAAATAGCAAGAAGTTCACGTCCGAAAGCACTATAACGCGTTTGGGCTGGCTGCAGCTTTTTCGAGTAAAACGCGATGGGTGCTTGTTGACCGTTAATGGTTTGTTCCAACACTCCACCGATCGCAACATCTGATGCATCGACCGTCAGAGTTAGGGGGGCATCATTGATAGGAAATGACAGAGACAATGCACTATTGATAGCATTTTTGGCATTGTCGAACGCCTGTAAACTATCGCTACACCATACCAATTTCGTTACCTTGCGTTTGTGTGTGATCATAGCGTGTAGAGGAGCAAGAACACTGGCACAGTTTTTAATGAACTTGTGGTAATAATTTACCAAACCTAGAAACCGACGTAACTCACGCTGATTATTTGGCATAGGGTAATTTTTTATCACTTCACACTTGTCCTGAAGGGGGGTAATTCCGTGCTGCGAAATCGTGTGACCAAGAAATTCCAAGGTTGGCTGTGCAAACACACACTTAGGTGCATTAATAGTAACACCGTATTGTTCTAAGCGTTGAAAGAGGAGTGAAAGATGTTCCTTATGTTCCTCTTCCGTTGAGCTGGCCACAAGCAAATCATCGATGTAGGCATAAACAAAGTCTAAGCCCCTGGTGACCTCATCTATAAACCTCTGAAAGGTTTGCGCAGCATTCCGTAGCCCGAACGGCATCTTCACAAATTCGAATAACCCAAATGGTGTACAAACTGCAGTCTTGGGAATATCCGAAGGCTCTACGGGAATGTGGTGGAAAGCCTTAACGAGATCTATTTTACTGAAGATAGATTTGCCGTGGAGAAGAGAAGTAAAGTCTTGGACATTTGGTACTGGATATCGGTCCGGGATGGTTGTCGAATTCAAAAACCGGTAATCCCCACATGGTCTCCAGTCTCCTGACTTCTTCTGGACCAGGTGTAGGGGAGAGGACCAACTGCTTTTGGAAGGTCTTATTATCCCAAGATCCAGCATAAGCTGGAATTCCGATTTGGCAGCTTTCAGTTTGTCCGGGGCAAGACGTCTGGGTTTTGCAAACACAGGGGGACCTTTTGTTGTAATGTGATGGGTAATGGTGTGCTTAATGGTATCACCCATCTGCATCGGTTGAAGAATTCCTGGATATCGCTGGAAAAGGCACTGGTACATGGAATTAGGGGGAACGAGGGAAAGTGCAGAGTTCGAGGCGTCCGGAAGGGCAACCTGTTTGGCAAGAACAGAAAGCAGTGTGGCCTGGTCACATAAGCGTCGCTTGTCAAGATCCACCAGGAGTTTGAAATGCTGGAGGAAGTCAGCGCCGATTATGGGATGCCGCACTTGAGCACAGATGAAAATCCACTTGAAGGATCGGTGAAGGCCCAAGTTTAGTTCACGCGACTGAGTACCGTACGTGGGTATGCGTGAACCGTTAGCAGCGTATAGAGGCGGAGATTCCGAGTGCGTATGACCAGATTTTTGAGGGAATACACTGACTGACGCTCCGGTATCGACCAAGAAATTGACACCAGAGTTCCTGTCCTTTATGAATAACAGGTTGGCAGTGCGAGTACTAGACGCCATTAGGACTCGCTGCTGGGGTTTTCCGACGAAAAATTGCAAGGGGAGATGCACTTCCTAGCCTTCTTTCCAAATTTGGAGTGGTAGAAGCAGATCTTCCCGGAACTCGAACGATGCCTCTTCGTAAATCTTGACCGAGAATGGCTTCTTTGCCGTTGATTTTGTAGCAGAGAACAAACGTGGTTGAGTTGTTGACTTAACTCTTCCACTTTCAACTCCAGTTCCGATTGTGTGTTCAGGTTGTTGACCGGAGCTGTGTCAATCTCCACTACTTTGTCGGCAGTTTCTGCTAGTTTATCAACTGGAGTAGCAGGATCCATAGTGGCCAAGACACGCTGAGCTGATGGAGGAAGTTTCTGCAAGAACAACTGTCTAAAGATGTCCTTATCGAAGGTTTGTGCGCGTTCGCCTAGAGCGCACTGCATAGCCCTCAGCATTTGAGTGGGCTTACGGTCTCCAAGTTCTTCTTTTGAGATTAACTGATGTAGTTTCTCACGCTCGGAGACAGTGGTGTGCACAGGATGGCAGACTTCAGATCGTTGTATGGGTCCTCACTCGTGGAAGTAGATACGATGACGTCACGGACTTCAGAGATGACGCTCGCTGGTAGAGAGGACAAAACATGATCGTATTTCGTCCTGCTAGCGGTGATCCTTCCCAAGTTGAATTGTGATTCCACTTGGTGGAACCAAATAAATGGATCACCCGGCCAGAAGACGGGGAGCTTTACGCTCAAGTGGGAGATGGCACCAGCGTCGTCAGGCATCTTCTCCTATGCTTGCTAACGTACAAGCAAGACGACAAGTTCCCAACGAAGGAGTGGAGGTTGAGACGAGCGCAGGCACAGAGCGCACGGGCAGGGGTGAGGGGCAGAGGGCACGAGCGACATTAGTCTGGTCCTAGTCGCTCGGGTGAAGGGGTGATGGGCACGAACGACGTTACAGTCTAGTCCTAGTCGCTCGGGTGAAGGGGGTGATGGGCACGAACGACATTACAGTCTAGTCCTAGTCGTTCGGGTGAAGGGGGTGATGGGCACGAACGACGTTACAGTCTAATCCTAGTCGTTCGGGTAAAAGGGGTAATCCAGCTCCGGGGTCACCAATTGTTGGTTTACGTCGTCGTCGTCGGCCTAGGCAAGCTACGGCTTGGGACCGTAGCGCATCTATCCGGTATAGGTTAACCTGGATGATGTAGCCATAAGCACTGCCGCTAGTTAAGTGCCAACCAGTGATTATCTCACTAGCCGTATTGAGTCCGTTAGGCGAAACTGCGACAGTACCAAAGGTGGAAAATATATATTCTATTGTTTATTTGCAAAATGGACATGGTATTAGATTAAAATAAATATTTGAATATAAATAATTAACTGACAATTGTGATATATAATTAATTATGTTTACATACAATAAAATAATATAGTATACATAAAATTAGTATTAATGTGGTTCACAATTGAATTATAATGGGGTAACTAATTTAAAATGAATGTATACTATTCCGAAATTCAAGACGGTAAAATTAACATTTAACTTGAAACTAAAATAAGAGTATTCACTACAGTACCAAGCAAGTCTCTCCACAGTTTACAGGTTTCCTCATTGTCTAAAATTTATAAAGTTCTCTCTTATTGTTTTCCTTATTGTAACGGACATCACAACCGAATTTAAATAGTATTTAAGTATTAGTCGAGCAACATAGCTAGATAACCCCGCCACAGCCTAGTTTCTTTGCATAATCATGAAACAAGATTATATATATATATATATATATATATATATATATATATATATAATATATATATATATATATATATACGGCAAAAGTAGTTTGAAGATTTATTCCATCACACGACTGATTATAATTATACACTTTAGAGGAGTTTGAAAATTGCATATACTTAGACAAAAAGTATTAGATCTTATGATGATTTCATGTCATTATCAGCATGTTCACTGTCCTTTCAGTCATTGTGACCGTAGAACGTACCAGAACTATGGTCTTGACAAACCACAATGTGTTAAATTTAAATATTGACTTATTGTTATTATTACATATATATGTACACGTGTTAAGAGTATTTAAATTAAATATATTGATTTAAATACATTTCGTAATAAGAGCATCTGGTAACTCTACCCCAATTTTGCTATATGAAAATGAAAATGAAAAGGTTTATTGCCAGACTATAGTCTATATGGCAAATATTATTCATACAATGACAGTTCATACACTAAGGGTAGAAATATATACAATTGATTAGAAATAATACTGCACTGTCGAAGTTAAGTGGAGCTACAGACAGACAGACGTTTTCGTACCAAGAAGTCCATAGCTTAGGCCTTAGAGGATAAATGGCAGGACTCATGGATAGCTTGGATGATCGGGTTGGTTGATTTTTAATTCTTTGCATTAGAATGTGTTGAGCACGTCTTGTTACCTCCGGGAAGCTCGGGACATTGCGGGTAGCAAACATTTGCGAAGCTGAGCGAGCATCTCGGGGGTAATTTATGTAAGAGTCTAAAAGAACTGTTGTACAGCAAATTTAGGGTACTGCCAGAACCTTTTTTATAATTCACACAGAGCTGCAGACCGTATATATTACTGCAGAAAGTACGAAAGAGTGTGTCTTTAGCTTCACTTGTACAGAAACGAACGCTCCTTATGGTCATATTCGCTTTAGCATACAGGCTTCGAGACTGTTTTCTTATATCCGAGTCATCACTCAAGGAGCTGGTAATAGTTTGACCCAATTACTTAAACTCTTGTACTTCCTCAATTACTTCACCATTCATTTTAAACCTTATGTGAAAAATGCTCTGTATCAATTGGTCCACAATTAACCCACCCCTTATATCCACAGTCTAACTATAGAGTAGATTAAGTCTAGCCTTGTAGGGGTCAGCCTAGAGATTCCGGAAATGGTCCAGAGCGGGCAGATAAATTGAGGTCCACAGTAGGATTCCTCACCAAATTAGGTTAGGGCAATCTACCTTCACCTTTGTTACGCTATGAGTTGATGCTAGGTCTTAGGCCACAATGTAGCCTAATTTGTCTGACCCAGCTTAATTTACTGCGTTTACTTCTAACTGGGTTAAAAACACAATTAGTCACTTACTACTAGTTATTAGAGACCCTTTTCCCAGTTGTTTAATTGTTGAGAGCGTACTTGCTGGTGGGGATCTTTTTTCCGTTGTTTGTTCTTCCCCTTCCCTCGTTCCGTCTTGTAACCCCGTTCCTCGTTTTCGTTCCCCCTTGTCCACCTTTTCGCTGGGCTTTTTCCACCAGCGACCTCTTGGTTTTTTGGTTGGTTGATCGGTAATGTATATCTATTACCGAGCACGCTCTTGTCACACAGTATATAAATACTAGTGTGGAGAATAACTCTGGTGAGCAACCAATTGGTTTCATCCACCCAGTTATTGACATAAAAGGAATGTAATAATTGTTCGATTAACTACCTACCTACTCAGTGAACCATTTTCGTTACATCCGAACTACCCACACATCAGTTTTCCATATACTGGGGGCCCCGGGAGATAAAAATTTTGGTGTCAATGTCACCAATTTTTATGTCTGAGTATAGACTAGCTAACTATTTGACTGTAAATGCCTGTTAATCTGATTAACAGTAACTATCCTCACCATCTCATGGAGAAGATGTAACATTTAATTAGAAGAGAAATATACATCCATAAGATGAAACTGTCTATGGTCTTTACCATAAGAAAGGAAAAGTGAATAGTTAGAGATAAATTACAATTCCCCAGCATCTATTTTTGTTGTTTAAAACTAGTCGCGCTTTAATGCTGTTTGTCGCTGAGGTCATGTGTCTGTCAATGTTGTTAGTAGGGATGCGTTACCACTCCTACTGTCAAAGGAATAGTTACTGGAAGTTTCAGTGTTACATTTGCTTTCTTCAAGCAGTTCTTTACTGCTTGTATTCCTCTCCCAGATAGAACCATACCAAGGAGAGGCAACCGGAATATACTTCCACTTTATGTTTGAATTTTGTATATATAATTGTGTGAATTCATTGCTTAAACAAATCGTGGATGACTTGTTCACCAGCCTTGAAATATGTAGCATTGTCAGTCCATACTGTCTTGGGTACTAAATTCGTGCACAGAATCTCTTAAAGACAGCAACAAAAGACTCTGCTGTAAGGTCCTCCACAACATCCAGATAAACAGCTCGTGAGGCAGCACATGTAAACGTACAATGTACATTTTTTGTTCAGTGTCAACCAACCCCACAGTCAATGCTCTGTATAGTCAATGCCTACAGTCTCAAAGGGTCTGTTGAGAGTAACTCTCTCCTCTGGCAAAGCAGAGGATTTGGTATCCTATAGGGCCTAGCATGAATACGCCTACATGTGATACACTCACTCAGGACTGTTTAACAGTGATCCTTCCCTTGGGTATCCAATAAGTTTTTCTTAATGTAGTTAGTGTCTGTGGTACCCCATATGATGTACATCATTGTGGGTGGTTTGCCTGATGATTAATGTTGTCAAATAGCTAAATCTAGGTAAAAGGATTGGTTTGTTTGCTTTGTAAGACAGTTTTTGATTTGTCTAATCTCCCTTTACACTTTAGATGGCATTCCTCATCTCTGAACAAATTTTAGATCCACAACTACTGATGGTACAGGTTCTTTTGTTTGTTTCCCATTAGTCAAGAATTCTAACTCTTTATTGTACTCCTTTTGTCGTGCATGCGCTAATCCAGTACTTGGTTGCAACTTCTGTATAATTATGATTGTGTTTTATTTAACTGATTGTTTATTGTAGTTAAACAGTTGTGAGCAAACCTCAAACAGTAAGCTGTGACCCTGACAAGTTTGCTGAAATCAGAATAATGTTCATAATTAGTGATTGGTTCAACCTTTTCATTTGAAAAGATTAAATTTAATGTCAAGTTAACTTGTTCCACAGGCATTGGTATATTATTACAGAGCCACTTAGGTCCCATGAACCAAGTTTTGTTTGACTTCAACAACTTCTAGATAAACCTCTGGTCAGAAAGTCTGCTGGATTTTGTTTAGTTGGAACTAGTGAAAGTTTACTTGTAGTCTTTCATTAGCTTCAGCTATTTCTTTTAGCCTATTTCTTGCAAAGATATTCTTACTATTAATGCTAGCATTCCGTATCCAGGCAAGACAAATCTGACTGTTAAGCCAGATGTGGATATCAGTTATGTTCACAACATGGCAAGCATCCTTAAGCAATGAATTGGTTTTAATGCTAACGCAGCAGCCAATAGTTCCAGTTGAGGTATGGTTCGGGTAGGTTGAGGGGTGCAACTTTCCCTTTTGCATAAATTAGATGATTTTCTGTAGGACTTACAAGGTATGCACAGTACCCATAAGCATGTGTGCTTGCATCAGCAAACACTGAAGTCTCTGTGGCTTATCCCTAAACCACAGCACCTTTGAATTTTAATGTTCTGCACTTTTGTTAAATCAGCAGCTAACTTCTTCCAAAATTTTTGCTATCCATTTGTTATTGGATCATCCCACCCAACATTTGTCATCCAAACTTCTTGGAGGAGAATCTTTGATTTTATTGTTGAAGGCAGGAATAGACCCATGGGGTCAAAATTTTTTGAAGCCTCTGATAATATTTGTCTTTTAATATTTACTTCCTCATCAAGTTTAAAACCTTTAGTACAGATTGAATCATGACTGATAGAAGATGCGTCCAAATAACAGTTCATACCTAAAGTTTTAACTCTGTCTGATGGATCAGTAAGACCATATATTATCCTTTAAAATCTTTTTGTTTAATTCCTCATCATTTGAAATCCACGCACTAAGTTCAAAGTTACCTTGTTGCATAATGTTTTGAGAGTGTTCATAGACCTCAGATAATTCAGATTTTGTTGTTGTTGAGCCTATTAGATTGTCTACGTAAAAATGTTCCTTGAGGAAATTCATTGTAAAGAGTTTAAACTGGTTCAAATGATGTCTAATTGTCATTGCTAATAGGCTAGGTGAGCAATTGGCTCCAAACAACACAACATAAAATCTATAGGTTATGAGCCCTTTATTCAAATCAAATGGATCCCTGAACCATAAGAACCTAAGTTGGTTCTTGTCATATTCATTTTTAGATTTATTCTCAAAATTGCCTTGAAATGGCACTTTGTACGGCATATTTATCTAACCTGAGGAGCCAAGTGAACACCTCTCCTCCTTTCTCTCCTTTCTCTTGGGGGATAACGCCACCTCCAAGTTTCCTTGTTGCACCTACAGCATCCCCCCCCCCCCTTTGCTTGGCAATAGTTTGTGGTGAGACGAACAAAACTATCTAAACAAAAGCCCAAAGACCTAAGGAACATGAAGGGAGTTGCTGTGGACATCTTCAAAAGATGATTAGACGCCTGGCTCAGAACAATCCCCTGAATGGGACGTACATGGATGTGAGGTGGAGAGTACAAGAAAGCACTCGCCCCTCGACCAAGACAGGCCTAGAGGGGACACCAGCCTGACCTTTCGTGTGAAGAGAGAACTAAGCACGGAACCGCAACGTTGCGTATACACACATTTTATTCGTGCATTTATCCGTGATTCACTGTCGTCAATTGAATTAACATAACCTACTAATTGTTACCACTGTACACTTAACCGTGATCGTGACATGGTGCTACCCGTGATTTGAGGGTGTTTACATTTGGGGGTCTCCTCCCGCCATCCCACACAATGCGTCTCAGTCAATGTCTCTCAGCGCAGCCAAAGACAATATTACGGACGATACAAAGATCAGCAGAAAAATCAACGAGTGGTACAAAACTTCAAAATAAATCCAATTACCTTCCAAACAACACAGGACAATAGGAAAGTCAGAATGTGAGACGGTGAGACCCCATAAATGGGCTAAGAACTTAAGTAAGGGGGCCCCCTCATACAGAAGGCTATGCCTTCAGGGGGCCCCTTCAGGGGCAGGACTTCATTAAGGACGGTGAGACCCCATAAATGGGCTAAGAACTTAAGTAAGGGGGCCCCCCTCATACAGAAGGCTATGCCTTCAGGGGGCCCCTTCAGGGCAGGACTTCATTAAGGACGGTGAGACCCTAAATGGGCTAAGAACTTAAGTAAGGGGGCCCCCCTCATACAGAAGGCTATGCCTTCAGGGGGCCCCTTCAGGGGCAGGATTTCAGAGCACCCCAACTTCCTCTCCCCAAACGCGCCCATACTACTAACTCCGCTAACAATGCTTTAAACAGTATCTTTTTTATCCAAAAACGAGCAATAAGGTTATTATCGGATGCTGATTTCCTTGATCACTCTTATGAATTATTTAAAGAACTAAAACTACTAAAGCTCGATGACGTAATCAAACTGGCACATTTTATTTTTATTTACGAGTGTAAGAACAAAATCATTAACTTACAATGGATAAACAGATTTTTGTAACTCATCGAGAAATCCACTCATATCAGACCAGAAATAGATCAAAGCACGTTATACCTCAATTTAGATTGTCTTCATATCAAAAACTACCCATTTTCATTGGATTGAAATTATGGAATGATTTAAATACTGATATAAAAAATATTGTGAATGTAAATTCATTTAAAACCAAGTTGAAATCTCGATTAATAATGGCATACTAATAAAAATCTAGGATTAATGTACATTACTCTTGTTTATTCATTTCTCGTGTGTAATCTAGGATTAAAGATATATTACTCGTGATTGTTCAGTTCTCATCTCTCATGTATAATATTGATTTCTTTGTATGGTATTGGTATAATACCTTCAATAATGACCTTGCATTTGTTATATCAATAATGATTATTTAGGATTAATACATACCTTAATTAATAATACTTAGTCATGACTTATGTATTATAATAATAACTATCGGTTTTATTTTTAATAAGAGCCAGTAAAGCCTAAAGCTTAAGGGCCAAATTAAATAAAATAAATAGTCCAACTTCACAATTATTCATGTCATTATAAATTGTAAGACCAATATATTTATTATTAATAATAATGAAGGTTATTCAATATTCAATATTCAAAAGGTACCAGTACGCCTTATCGGTGTGTTCGGGCAGAAAAAAAACACTGCATGTACTATTTAATTTTTTACATTTTTGGGGTGTTTATAGATGGAATATTAAAAAACCCTGAAATTTTATTGCGAAGTTATTATTGTTATTTTTCAGGTGTTGAATTATCGGACTTTATTCATTCTCATTCACTAATAATTATTTGAGGTATTTGTGGACATGCAAACACCATATAAATATTTACACATACCTGTGTATGTGATACATGTTTTAATTGTTTTCTGAATCGTAAAGTAAATATTTGAAAACTAAGCTTCGCGTGTTTTTTGAATGTGTATTTCATCTGCGTGTTTTGATCTTGAATATTTTAGTATGTCTGATGGGATTCTCAGCTCATTCGTAGGTACATATTTTTTCAAAAGAATTGTGTCACCG